>JAUMHL010000010.1:1350115-1371687 GCA_032362345.1 Sandelia bainsii
ATTTCGGCCGCTTGTATTCGCGATCTCGTTCTTTCAGTCACTACCCACAGCTCGTGACCATAGGTGAGGGTGGGAACATAGATCGACCGGTAAATTGAGAGCTTCGCCTTTCGGCTTAGCTCCTTCTTCACCACGACGGACTGATACAGAGCCCGCATCACTGCGGACGCTGCCCCGATCCGCCTGTCGATTGTGATTCAACTAACTTAAACAATGCACATTGTGTCACACCAATGCAGATGGAAAATTTAGTGCTAGTGTTTCTTTCTGTTTCTCTTTCTTTCTTTTATAGCACAGTAGCTTGTCTGTTTATGCAATTTCTCACTTTCAATCAAAAAGACTCAAAGTTTCTTTGTAACTGTATGATACACTGTTTATTCTGGTACCTACCAAAGATGGCAAAATGCTGGTGAGCAGGTTGGCATGGGACAAATTACATACAACTGCTACATGACAACAGAAATGAATCAGTAAAAATGTGAGTGAATCAAATGGTGCAAGAAGTCCAGCAGAAATTGTGACAGACAATAGGCCACATGGTTCCTTATCTTTATCTCAGTTTCAGCACATCACTTGCAGTTTAGATTGTGTCTCATCTTTCTCACTTAGATCTTCATCCCTCACATTCAGTTCTTCTCCATCTTTTCAGCTTGTCCTCCTTGTTCTTCTCATTCTTAAACTCTCCTGCCTCTCAGTTTTCAGAATGGCTGCAAATCCAGCTGTAGTCAAAATGTGAATAGATCTCCTGAATAAAACTGAGTGTCTTAGTCAAACTTTACTGCTGAACACGATGGTGAAATCAAAATTTGTCTATCATGTAAGGTTTTAGAGAGACAACAGCATTTTGTATTTAATTGCATTTTAACTACATAGGGTGGTTCACGTGTCTGTCAGTGTAAAAAAACAATAGAAAGCTGGTTGATCCGCCCTCTTTTCCTGTTGGTGGAGTATGATGACAGGCACCAAAATCAACAAACCTACTCTACATAATTTTCATTCATACAACAAAATTGATGTTATTTTTGTGATCAGCAGGTCAAATTCCATAAGAATAACATAATTATGCAAGTATTATGTTATCCTTATGGAGTAATTAAGCAAATATGTTGGCCAGTGAAATTAGTGATGTTGTCTCACAAGACCACTAGATGTTGCTCAGCAATAAAACCTAACTATGAAACATGACTTACAGGCCTTATTTAGTTAAATACTATTTGAAACCAACTTTAGGGGCTTTAATACAACACAATGCATTGTTATAAATGTTTATCTGCATTTTTATTAATAGAGACTGAGTGTTGTTCTACATACAGTGTAGCCATGATTTCTGCAGAGGTCTGATAGTCTGTCAGTATATATTCAACATATTAGGCTGTGTCTCTGAGTGTGTCATCACATGTGACTTTATGTTGACCCCTACAGACAACCCTCTGCTGTCTGCCAAAGTGTCAGTGACAGTCAACGTCCTGGATGTGAACGAGTTCTCACCTGAGCTGGCTGTTCCTTCTGACATCTTCGTCTGTGAGAACTCCAGAACTGGACAGGTAAACTGAACTGTATCTGCATGATAGAACCTGCTTATTGTATATAAACAGTATAAACAGTGCGGAAC
This sequence comes from Sandelia bainsii, assembly GCA_032362345.1. NCBI lineage: Eukaryota > Metazoa > Chordata > Actinopteri > Anabantiformes > Anabantidae > Sandelia > Sandelia bainsii. The sequence goes on from JAUMHL010000010.1 coordinate 1,351,728, forward strand.
ACATATTAAACACATGTATTTATTTGTTAAATATGAACTCTGGCTACACACAATAACATAACAAAGACTGAAGGTTACAAACATTTTTCTGGCCAGTCAACAGATCTGAACCAGATGCCAACTTTTCCCTCTTGTAGCTTGATTTGAGCAGGTTCTCACTCTGTTCCCTCCCCTGAACAGGTGATCCAGACGATCAGCGCTGTGGACAAGGACCTTCCTCCTGTTGGCCAGAGGTTCTTCTTCAAGTCTCCCAAGGAGCACCGCGACAGAAACTTTACTGTTCGAGATTTTGGAAGTGAGTAAACGTGGGAATTAAATGCAACTAAGACAATGCTTAAAAAGAGGTCATTTCATTATTCACACAATTTAAAGTGTGCATAATTGATATTTTTCTAACAAATATCAAATCATTATGTGACAGGGCTTGCTAACCTAATAGCCTCTTAATGGTGGCTGGCATACTATAGCTTTGTCATCATGCTACAATAACAATCTGGCTATGATTATGGAACCATCATGGTTAAGTTTAGGCACAAACACTACATGTTTGGGTTTAGGGTTAGGATTATTATAGACTCATGGATTAAAATAGACAATGATTCACTTTCTTGCTCTATAACTTTGTCAACAATTTCATAAAACATAATTTAAATAAAAAAGACAAAAACAAACAGTCTGCATCTCGCACTAGCACTGAAAACTGGCATAGGCCATAAGCCGTGATGTTCAGAAGTGCCTAGCAAATGTAATTATTCCATCATTTATTTATTTAATTAAATTTTTTCTTAGTTTTTTGTTGTGTCAATTATTTATGCTAGTCAGTTTTTTTTCTTATTTATTGTAATAATCTCCATGAAACGCTTGGCAAAGCATGGTAGAGACAGATTTTTGAGTCTCATGCTAGTGCTAGGTTAAGTTGCGTATACAATTCAATTCAATTTCAATTCAGTTTTATTTATATAGCGCCAACTCACAACAAAAGTCATCAACAAAAGACCTTACAGAATATAAGTATATACATAATTGTGGTAGTTTTAAGTTCAGTTCTCAGTTACAATCATCCTTCTCAAGGTCGATTTCTCTTGGAGAACACTGATTGCTTTGGCATGTACACAGATAACCAGGCCGATTCAGGTGATATCATGTCATGCAATGGCAAGTTATCATGCAGCAATTATGGTCTGGTAGGTCACCTACTATCTACTGGCATAGTTATTACTGTAAGCTAGACATGTGGGAAATTGGCATCATGTAGTGGTCGTAGTAAATATTTCAGGCACCAGAGTGGTGTAAAGTCAACAAAGTCTATAGGGAGGGCATCATAAATATTATATAAAGAACATGATACCAACAGTCGAACATGGTAGTGGTAGTGTGATGGTCTGGGGCTGCTTTGCAGCTGCAGGACCAGGACGACTTACCATAATCGATGGAACCATAAATTTTGCGCTCCCAGAAAATCCTGAAGGAGAATGTCCAGTCATCAGATCATGGCCTCATGCTCAAGCCCACTGGGGTTATGCAGCAGGACAATGATCTGAAGCATACCAGCAAAAAACTACAAAAAACAAAATTAAGGTTTCAGAGTGGCCTAGTCAAAGTCCAGACTCCGATCAAACTCGGATCAAATTGAGATGCTGTGGCATGACCTTAAAAAAGCCGTTCATGCTTGAAAACCCTCCAATGTGGCTGAATTAAAACAATTCTGCAAAGAGGAGTGGGGAAAAATTCCTCCACAGTGATGTGAAAGACTCATTGTCAGTTATCACAAACACTTGATAGCAGTTGTTGCTGCCAAGGGTGACAGAACCAGTTATTATTAGGATTATTCTTAGGTTTAGGGGGCTATTAGTTTTTCACATAGGTTTAGACAGTAAATATGCAGAAAGTTTTAAAAAGTCATACTTTTTCACAGCACTGTAGTTACTTAACACCTCTGCGGTTAAATATTTCCCATGATTATAAATGAGTAAATGAGAATTATACAATGAGTAACTACTCCTCTCTGTCCCCTCCTGTCTGCTCTGGCAGCAGAAATGACTATTTTTTATCTTTCATGTGCATCACTCACATCTCCAGAAAACCTAGACTTCACAGACCTGCTTTGTGGTGCCAGTTATCCACAGCATACAATGGCAGCTCAGTGAAGCCAGATAATCCCAAGAGAGCCAGACTAAGTTGACCTCACTTCATGCTATAGGCCTAACATCACCACACCACAAACATGTTCCCTATTATGATAAAGCCTTATTTTTCTGTGTAACTAAGTTACGTATGTGTATGCAAATACACTGACTTGCTATACCACTGTTCCTCTTATAAATGTGTAAGGTTCAGGACTACAGTCTTTGTCAGGTTTTGCTATGGTTAAATCATTTTCTTTACAAAAACAAATGTTTCTCTTGTACTGTACACATTCCCTTAACTGCTGAATTCTAAGATGTCTGTTGCCTCTGTGGGATGTTCAGCTCCTGAAAATCTCCTGTTTTCCCCTGCAACACCTCACCAACAACCATTTTGATATTTTTGTATGTTTGTACCTATATAGTCAGCATCACATCTGATAGAGTCAGACACACAGGCCTGCAGCCACCAAGGGGAATTGGAGCGTATGTGTGTGTGCCTGTGTGTGTTTGTGTGTGTGTGTGTGTGTGTGTGTGCCTTAATGGGCTCTACCCTGTCAAGCTGCATCTCCATCCAGTTTTGGGAGAATGGATCTTTTCTGACATACACACACAGATCATGGTGAAAAAGTGTCAAAATCTGTAGTATGGAAAAAAACAACAACATATTTTTGAGCACTGTGCTCTCTGTATAAACTTCATCACATTTTATTTTTGTTACAGTATGCAGTGCTATCACTGACTTTCCCTGAAAACATAAGTAGCGCCAGAAGTATTTGATAACTGTAAGTCTATCTCACATTACGCATTCACTTCTCACCTACTAACCACTTTTCTTTCACTAAGTATTTTATCGTTGGAGGTCATGAAATCTAAGTGCGTTGCTTCAGTCCAAAAAATGAGGATGTTTACAGGGAAGGCATGAGTTTGAGGAGATAGAACAGGGAGTAGTCTGACATTAGAGCATATGTTGACCTTCAGCTCTGACAACCAACATCACAAAAACCTTTGTATCAGAAAAGCTGTCCAACTGACAACCATGTCTCCCAGACTGGCCAGCATCAAACAACTAGTAGCATCACAACTATGTAGCGATGTAAAACAATTACTGACTTGATTCCGGTTAGGTTATGCAATAAAAACAATATCCCCTTGGGGAAATTCTTGTGGACCGACAGAACCTTTTGAAGCCCAAGGGTTCAGGATTTAGTGTGTTGTCCAGGGAGACTTCGACATGTCTCGAACCCTGGGGTTTGTAAATGACTGCCCGACCAACTGATCCACAGTCATTAATTAAAGTTAATCTTTGTTCAGTGTTAATTAATGACAACATTAAATTCGCCGTGTGTAATCTGTAGCTGTTATCTTTGAGGTGATGGTAAGTGCTCTTGGTTTGCAGACAACACGGCAGGCATTGTGACTCGGCACTCAGGCTTCCAGCGGCGGCTACAGGATGTCTACATTCTTCCTGTTGTGGTGGAAGACAGTGGTTACCCCGTCCAGAGCAGCACATCCACCCTCACTATCCGAGTGTGTTCCTGTGAAACGGGAGGCTCACTGCTGACCTGCTCAGCTGAAGCCGTCTTTCTGCCTGTGGGACTCAGCACTGGAGCTTTGATGGCTATTGTGCTATGTGTAGCTCTGCTTATAGGTAAGCTCCACCTTTCCAAACAACCCTGATTCTCCTCTGTTGTCCAGCAACTGATTGGCTGGTGTTAAACACAGGAGCCACACCTACAGCTGATTAGAATACTACTTCATAAATGATACAAATTCTTTTATTCTCAAATTCTCTCTCACATTTTGCAGCTGCTGGAGTCGTGCTGTAAGACAGCCTGTTTTAAAAGGTCATCAAAATGCAGTTTGTATTTAAAGCACAATTCCAATGTCCTGCTTTGCTTGCAAACTCCAATGGGCAGATGTTGGCTTATGTAACGCCACCTAGCATATTTGAATAGATTTTTTCCAGTGTGACTAAAAAATGTTTACTCTTGAAGTTTAAATAACTAAAAAGCACAGCAGAGATAGAAATTTACACTGCAGAGCCCGAGCCCTAGCCCTCACCATTACCCACGTTTACTATTTGACTAGCACATTATTAGTGTGGCTATGTTATTTGATTTTAGGGAATTTTCACAGGCATGGCCAGGGTAGCAATAGATATGAAAAGCCACCCTCAACATCTGATTCACCACCCCTGCCAGATTCAGAAGGTGGTTTAGGTAGGCATGCACAGAAGTACTGACTTAAGATAAAACGAATGTAGAACATTCAGCACAAGGAGAACTGACACAGTTTTAGGCTGAATCAAATCATTAACATTATAAATATCTAAAAACACTGAACGCTGAACAAAGACTCTAATATATTGAACACTTTAATAATAGTATCCGGTTTATTGTATCCATTTTTATTTTTTTTCCAAATGTGGTACCTCTGTTTGAGTGTGTACCTCAGTCTAGCCACACCATTAAAAATTTCTAGACCCGTCCCATTTTGGAGGCGAGTAACTGTACAGTGACATAACATGTCTCTTACAGTCTGTGAACTTTTACAGAATCACTTTTCAAGTGTGTTGAATTTTGACATTCTTGGTTTGTTTTTTCATTTTTAAATGTTTTTGGCCTGTAGCTGATGTTGACAGGGAGAGACATTTTAGCAGTGAATTCATCCATTTGCTGCAACACTAGAGGGCACCATCAACCCATGGCAGCCATGTAATTATCAGAAGGAGGTGTTGAAGAGTTCACTGATTCATTTACTTCTTTTTTTCACTCTTATCATCTCATTTTACTTCTGCTTCTGCTACAGAGAATTATTGTTACGTAACCACCCGTCCAACCACAGTGGGCCATGTGTAAACAGCTCTTACTCTGTGTCTGAATGTGTGTGTGTGTGTGTGTGCACATAAAGCAGAAATTAAATGAGAACAGTGTGGAAGCAGTTATTTATTCTGTCCTCAAAACTGATTCACCCTATTAGTAAGAGATGCATGTAGACTCTGCTTCTGTGTGTTTACATGTCTTTATTGAATTTTGTGGACAGTACCTTCACTGTAAGGACATTTTGGCCCATCCTTATACTGAACCTCCTGGGCTGTTTGAGAGTTCAGTTAAAAATCAGCTTTAGGTTAGTGTACGGGTTGAGGTTAGACATTTAGTTGTGATGGTTAAGGTTATTCTAAAGGGTCATGCATTATGTCAATGCATGTCCTCGCAAAAATAGCTATACACTGTGTGTGTGTGTGTGTGTGTGTGTGTGCGCGCAAGTGCAAATGGGTGTGCAGACTGACTGATAGCATCCTGGGGAAGAAATGCAGCCTCCTGAGGGCATTGCACTTTCTTTGTTGGTGTCCTCTGTAGAGAGGAAGGATAAGTGAAAAAGGACATAAAAGAAGAGAATGGAGGATGGGCTAATAGCTGCTAACACATAACATCATCTTTGTTCTCAAGCCTGACAGAAAGAGACATTTTCTTATTCATGTCATTGTGGCAATATAGCACTTTGAAATAATGCAGGAAGGCAGGCGGGAATTAATCCTGGCATGGTGTTAATTAATAATGTCTTAATGCAGCATATCTAAAGAAGTACATTTTACCATAGAAGTGTTCCCAAAAAGAGATATAGGAAAGATGCCACCATGTGAGCTGGTAAACAGAACAATAGGAGGGATTTTAGAACACTCTTGGCATCTCCTAATGTTTTATTAACTTCCTTTTAGCTTTTGTTACCTTCAGGGCAAAAATACAAGCACAGCTAGTGGGCTAGACAGAACTAGGCCAAAAACACCTGTCTGGTGCCTGGGACCAAGATAAGAAAAGGTGAAAAAACAAAACAGACTATTGAAGGCTATCAAGATTGGAATTTAGTGTTTTAGCAATTAGATTCATAATTCATTTTTGAGTTATTCATTAATCAGTATAATATAGCGAAAAATTCTTATCACATTTCATAAGCTGAGCAACAGTCCAAAACCCAAATATGTTCAGTTTACTTGTGCCAGTGCTAGACCAAAGTTGCACTATAATCATCCATTCATCCATTCATTCATTGTCTTAACAGTTTTTCCTGTTAAGGGTTGCAGGAGTGCTGGAGCCAGCTGTTACTAGGTGAGAGGCGAGGTACACTGTGGACAGGGGGCCAGTCTATATAAAGGGCAACATACCATGATCAATGTTTAATTAAATTGATAGTTTCTTGTAGTTTCCTGTACACAAGTAAAAACCTAAAGACAGAGCAGAAAGAAGGACAGTATAAAAGTCAAACGAGGTAGGACAACACAGATTAAACTTAGACAAAAATGAACTGATAATAATGTTTTAAGCAGGGAATTTAAAAAAAGGTGACTGACTCTTGATTCAGGCAAGCACAGCAGATCTGAGTGCAAAAGCCGATTAGCTCACCTTTGGTTTTCTGACAGGATTTTGATACAGCTAGAAAGATGTTCTTTCAGAATCAGTCTGTATTCATGCTCAGAAAAGCTCAAAGGGTGGGCCAAACTTTACAATTTTATCTAAGTTAAAAGGGCTTCAGTTCTTTCTGTGACAGCTGTTGGAGTCTTTTTTTTCTTTGCAACTGGAGGCAATATGACTGAACCTGGAATCCAAAACTAAAATTTGATTCAAATACTACTTCCATGAGTAGACTGATCTTACACATAGCTACTGAAACCCAGCACGATAAGCCCAACTGTGGTTTACTGTATTCATGCTAATAAAAGCTCCAAAGCTGCTGGGGCCAAACTTTACGGACTTATTCTAAGACAGACAAACGTCTGTCTAACCAACATTTTATCCTGACTTTCTAAACCACTTTATTTGATGGCAAAAGTTCAAATATAGGTATGATTAAGATGTTACCTGGATTTTCTTAAGACCAGCACTTTCATGCATGAGGTTTTTGATTCAGTGGGTCTGTGGAAAACCTACAGTGGGAAACGTGAACATTTTCTAAATTAAACACAGTTCTGGTCTATAGGGTGTTCTGTGTACTCTGGAGTTAGACCCTATTGACTACACTCTGAAGGAAAATTACCACTGGACTCTTAAGAGACAAGCTACACCACCTAATTTGAAACTCTGTGGAGAAGGACTCATACTGCAGCAGGAAAACAACCCCAGATCCCACAAAGAGTGAGACACAGAGTGATCAAACCTCAATGCGACTTGGTGGTTTACACTTATTAGCACAGCCCACTTGTGATCCAGTCATCCAAGACACATTTTAAAACCAAGTGTAAATGGGGTCATTGTCAGTAAATAGTTTTTACACAGACAGATTTGCAAACTGTGTCCCCTCATTCAAATACCCTCTGACCCGCTGCAATGTCTCCGTTGTTATTTCTTGAACTGTGCTCCGTCAAGGACTTTGCACAGTCCTCAGCCTGATTTTTATTAAGTTTTCCAATAAGCTGAAACAGCAATATACCCCAGTATATTCAAGCAGCCCCCATTAACCCAGCCCGCAGTCTTCACCATGACCTTGTTTATTTTCTATAGTACATACCCCAAGGTTATGTTCTCTTTTCTTCTCTGTGCACTGATCTACATCACAAATAGGATCAGTTTTGTAAAGTACGCTGGTAAGGTTTCTAACGTAGACTTTCAGCAGCAGTTGAGGGCAATGAACATGTTACTCATAGGTAGTCATATCCACATTATGTTAATAGTGAGTTCCAAAAGAACATTATAAATGAAATAAATGGACTAAGAGGCATTGGAATTTTAAAACAAAATTAATAACAACATAAATAAATGTCTCTTTACCAGAAATCTTACATAATGTATGTTGCATTAGTTTCAATATTCTCTTTTAATAACACAGTGTATTTATTGTAACATGGAAACATCATAATATTATAATCACAGTAATGAAATAGTAATAGCAAGAACGTGAAACAACACACCCGCTCCCCCACCAATGCAGTCACCTGATTCTTTCCAATGTAGGACAAATGTCTATCTGAATGCAGCATAAGTCTATCATAAGGGCATCATGTTCTCCTTTACGTTCTTCACTGCAGAACATGTTTATTCCCATACAGTGCAGCCTTCAGGGTATGTTTTGCTGTTGTTCTTGTTGTTGATTGAAAGGGCACTCGTCATGACATCATGTTTTCTCACGTGGGGACATCCAGGAGAGTGCTTAATCAGCCTTTTTCTTTTCATTGAAAGGGCACACAAGTTCTGCACTTCAGTATGTTCAACATAGGAGCATGTTAAATGACACTTTTTGCCATTGTTTTGCAGTCATACAGAATCTGGAAGAGGTGGCTGCATTCATACAAACTGAAATAGAGTATAACTGAGAGATACAAGCGTATACTTGACAGTAAAGTTGAAATGCAAAATGAAAAAAATCTTCTTGGCCCTAATACTCTGTTGTACAGTGTAGAAATACACATAGTGGTGTGAGGTTTTTTGTTATTCTTTTGGCTGAATAAAAAATGAAGAGGTGCTACATTTTGTCTGGACAAGTTTGATTGGACACACTGGTAGTCCTCTTAGTAGAGCATTGTAGTAGTTAAAACGAGTTGTGCCTGCATCAGGAGCTGAGTAGCATAAAGGTATGATCGCAGCTGCTGTAGAGGGCAAATCTGCTTGCCCGGAAGATGGAGAGGATGTAAATAGTAGTAAATCTTAGCTTGTCATCAGTGATGACGAAGATTTCTAGCAGACTTTGTTGCGACTATCAGTGCAGATTCTAAGTTCATGATAACCCATTAAGCATAAATATAAGTTAGTTTTTTATCTATAAAATGTAGACTAAGTAATGTCACAAATAAATGTGTGCAACTGCCCACAGGTAGGAGGACTTTTAGGAGCTCTATATGTGGGATTTGAAAATAAATATCTTGGGCTGGTTTGATTGGTTATAAAATGAATTGGCTACAAGACATATAGTGTTACATTTTCACTTAAAATGTTAGAATCAAAAGCTGTGCAGTCATAATAATTTTATAACACTTTTATAACAGAAACTATGAACATTTAAAACAATAAGGTGTAAAGAAAAAGAGATTTAGCCAGTATTATCACACAAACATTCATATTTTCAACTAACCTGTCACTTACTTCTCTTTGTGCTTTGCAGTTATGACAGCACTGTACATGAGTCAGAGGCGCCACAAAGAGAAAGAGACTCTGATGACATCAAAAGAGGACATTCGTGATAACGTCATTCACTATGACGATGAGGGTGGTGGCGAGGCAGACACTCGCGCCTTCGACATGGGCACTCTGCGCAACACACATTCACGGCGCACCAATGCTCACAGCATCACCTCTAAGAGGGAGAAAAATGGCTACGGTGACGGGATCCTGCTGCATCTTACCAGTCGCTGTGACGACGTCAGGTCGCCTGACATCCATCGCCAGACAGCTAGCATCATCACTGCTGTGAAAAATAAGGTCCCCCTTTCTTCCCATGACAAGTTGACTGAGGGGGATACTGAAATGATCAGGGAGTTCATCGAACACCAGCTAGAGGAGAGCCAGCAGGGTTATGCTGCTCCGCCCTATGATTCTCTGGCAACATACGCCTACGAGGGTGATGGCTCGGTGGCTGGCTCACTGAGCTCCATAGAGGAGTCATGGGTAATTGATGACTCGGGGGATTTTAGCTCCCTTGGTGACTGGGGATTGCCCTTCAAAACACTGGCTAGCATCCTGGACAGACAGCCACCTCCTCTGTCTGAGGAGAGCTGAGAGGAAGCTGGACAGCAGACAGACTTTGGGCAGCCATGTGGGAATCAGTTGACTTTTCTAGACTTTTTTTTTTTACTGTGACAGGCACTAGATAGTGTGATGTGAGGACTTTATAGAAAGTTGTTCATGTGAGGTAAAGTGGTTAGCTAGAGGGCAGAGAACCTATCTATAGGTTTGTGAAAAGGTGAAGTTGATAGCTCCTCAAAGTGCCTGAGGTACTATATGTTTACATGTCTTTTAATTCATGTCAATTAATAAAAAAAATTTGTTGAACTGATGTTTTGCTTTAAGTATCCTTAAGTTTCAATAAATCATTTCATGACAGTGATTCAGCCATTTAACCACTTTGGTCTAGAATACCTCTCAAGTATATCTTAACAAACTTAAATGACATAAATGGACTTCATTTACACTTAAGATTCTAATTATGCCCATTCACATACAGCCATTGGACAATCTGCTCTATCTCTGCAGCAACAGATGTCCACAGATTTAAAGAATAATGCTCTTGGATGAGATTTGATATAGATCTTTTCACACAGTTGAATTTTTTGTGAACCCCTTCATTTGTTCTGGAACCACTTTGGACAACAAGAGAATACTGTAAAAGTAGAATTCATTACAGAGCTGTTGTATTGAATTGTTCAAGTGCTCCTTGGGCTACTCTTTTGATTAATTTTCTCTCTGCCTGGTCAGAAATCTTGTTCCCAGTGTGGCCAGTTGATGGTGGAGTGACTTTCCCTCCTTCAGCTTTTAGATAATAGTCCCAGTGATTATTTTGGGTATATTTAGAGAAACCAGTCGATAACCTTTACTATTCTTATGTTCTTGGGAGAGCTATTTGACTCTACCCTTGATGGGATGTTTCTTGGGGGACAGCTTGACAACAAATAATGCACTCACAGATGACTTAACCTTTTAAAAAGAGAGGAAGTACTAATGGTGACATGCAACAACCCATCTGATTCTAATTAGCATAGGTAAGAGATCTAATTAGTGGATTCATCTGGTTCAGTGCTTTTATTAATGTGTGTTCCAAACTTTTCCCTGTATCACTCCAATTTTATGCACATAACTTTCATCATTGATTGAAATGTCATGATTTCTTTAGCTGTTGCCTTATTGAGTTAATGCCAATGGATCAATTTATTTTATCTGAATAGCTGCACTGGAAAATGTCAAATGTACTTACTTCCCAGACTGTTAATCTAATACATTCAAACAGTTCCCCGTAATGGGAAATCTGTGTGCAATCTAATTGATATATCTATTAATTTAGGGACCAAACGACATGTGGCTGTAGCTTAGATGGTTCAGTGTGTTTCCTGCTACTCATAGGGCTGGCCCAGTCCATACAAGTCCAGGTAGCTCCTTTTACTATATCTAAATGTGTGTAAGACACTTAACCCCCAGTTCCTCCTAGTGAGCAGGTTAGCAATTGTAATGCACTTTGTCTTTTCAATGTGATATACAGTACAACTTTATTATTTTACATTAGACTTCCTTAATCTCATCAGCATAGGATATGGAAAATGGATACTACTAGTACATGTCAATTTTTCTCAAAGCTTTCCCCCCCCCCTTTATCTTTGCATCTTAGAACATTCATTCAGGAAAAACCCATGAGCACCACATATGCCTTGGTTCTTTTGCTTCTAGTCCCAGGGGTAATTTCTCGTACATTGATCGTATCTGTAAGAATCTTTTTCCCCACCTTTTTTACTTCATGTGAGGAAGTGCAGCATGAATCTTGACAAGAGCACAGAGCATTACTTTGCATTAAATTGGAAATGAGTAAAGCAGGTAAAGGCAATACATACTTAGCATGTACCCATAAAATTTGGCTTTATAGGTCTTGAGGAAAAATTTGTTTCACAACCAGTCAAGTAAAACACAATTCAACACACAGATAAAACACAGACTGCAGATACAAAACGTGCTAAACATCCATATACAGTACAAGCTCATATTGAATAGTGCAACATACTATAAGACCAGGGATACAGTCCAGTCAGAATCACTCCCCCCAATCTTCCAGCAAAACAGCATTTGCAAAAACAAAACAGACCATCCACAGTTGAAATCTCCAAACAAGGGATAAAGTGGACAATCCAGAACAGTTCAAGCCTTTGAAATGGCTCTACTAAAAAGGTATTTGAACGATCAGGCAGTTAAATGCCAGTGATCTCACTGGCTACTTTAACTGCGTGGTGCAGCTTATTTTTGTCCCCTGTGGTGAGATTACCAAACCATTATGGAGAAGTCAACTCAATAGAGTAATGAAGTGCAGTCATCCCTGGGCTTGTTGTCAGAGTGCTGTGGCATTATCATTGGACATCAGTCTACTATAAGTGTAAGGGTTTGGAGGGGCGGACCCAAGAAGCGCACTCAAACACACAGGGAGCTGAACTTAAGGAAATTTAATAGTAAACGATAAACAATCGAGGTGAACAAGGTAAACTCAAAATCACTCCTCACGGAGGAAAAAACCCAAATGACAAAAACCGAGTGCAAAGAGAACTGATCCAACTAAAACAGGGAAGAAAATGGTAAAACAAAAGACAGGTCAAGATTAACACAAAGACTGGCAAAAACTAATAAAACGTATACTCAATCAGGGGAGACAAACAAGGGGCTAAATTACAGATAAACTGAAAACAAGACTCTTCTCCTTGTTTTGTCGTAGTAACAGAACCAGACTGAGACCAAAAACTACTCACGACAAGGGACACAGACAGGAGCTGAATTATGGGAGGGAGGGAGGGAGCGAGCAGAGCAGAGCAGAGCAGAGCAGAGCAGAGCAGAGCAGAGCAGAGCAGAGCAGAGCAGAGCAGAGCAGAGCAGAGCAACACAGCCGAGAATAAACAGACGATCTGATGGGGTGACTGGTGAAACAGGAATATAAAGGAGTGTGACTAATGACCGAAGTGAAGACAGCTGGGAGAGTGACTGGGAGCTGGGTGTAATCTGGGTGAACAGAAACAGCTGAGACGATAACTGTGAGTGTGATCGGGAGCAAGGGCGTGGCAGATGAGAACACAGAACTGAGAACATGAATGAGAGGGGGTGTGACCTGGGGAGTGTGGAGGAGAAACAGGAAAACAGGAGGACACACAAAACAAGAGAAAACCCAAAAAACAATAAGACACCAGGAAACCAGGCTAAACAGGGCAGGACCGTGACATATAAGTGAATTTAACACTAGACATGTTCACTCAGCTGGCACCCAAATATAGCGATTTTCAAAGTAAAATGTATTTTTAATAATAAATTGCCTCCATTTACAGTGATATATCTGTCAGTCTGCAACCTGGGTTATCCCATCTGTTCTGTAGACCTTCATTGTTCAAAAACAATTAAAAACAGATCAGCCAGACACTTCATGCTGAGTTACATGTTTCTTGATTCTAAATGCTTGGTCAAGAAGTTGTTCAAAAACTGCAGTTGACTTGCTTACGTCAGGCTACTGTAAGAAATATGGTGATTTAGAGAATTTGGGGGCATCAGGGTGAGAGCTGTCATCATTGTACAGTATGACAAAGGTGAGAGGTCACAACCTTGTAGAGGAATGCTCTATCAAGCACAGTGCTCTGATTGACCAATAGAAGATGAAGAGTCTTAACGAATTTGGTCTGGCAAGTAACATGCTAATAAAAGTGACCTAAGAATGGCAGTTGCAATAATGGAAATAAAAACTGGTACATTTAGGAAATGGTCTGAAGGTTCTTTGTAGACTGGCTTTTGAAGTTGGCATGCATTTCTAGCATTTTTGTGAAAGTGTACCACACATACAAATATCTGGGGAAATTCACTTGTTGCACCAGGCTGATGAAGAGACAAACCTCCAAAGGATGTGTTGATCATTGTGCTGCTATCCCTGCCCACAAACACAGAGACATCACCTCCATCAGTGGAAAAGTCTAAACTACAAAAAGTGTCCAAAAGCTGATTTCTGTCAGCGCAAACACATAAATAAACACAACAGTTTATTTAGTTAGTGGATGTAGGCCCTGCACCTATAGACCCACCTCCATTTTTTTTACACTGCTCAGTATAAAATAGCAATACCTAATACTATTAAAAAAAGAAGAACCCTAGAACACGAATGCTTTTTTTAACACCATCAACACTGCATTTTCGGTGAAAGAACAGTCTCCCTGCATATGAAAAATATCGCCTCCCAATCACAATGTCGAGTGAAAATCACCCAAATACTGTTGAAAAAAAAACAGGGATTGAAACAGGGAAACATGCCTACCTTCAGTGACGTCAGCGAGCAGCTTGAAACTACCCAAAGATCCAGGCCAATCAGACAGCACCAACACAATGTAACTCTCCTGACAATAGCGTTCTAGGGTTAAAGAGAAAGGGCAAGCTTTTTTTTTCTCACTTGCCTGATGTCAAGTCGACTAGCACTTGGCAACTACATTTTATTTCTATGAGTAAATAATTTATATACACTGAGGCAGTTGAGTCTCAGTGTGTAAACTTTTTTTCTGTATTATTCACATTTCTTTTCTTTAAAATGAAAAATGACCACATTCTAAACAGTAGTTACACTGTAAATTATTTTAAGTTTATTCAAGGAAAGGAAAGTTCACTGTTGAAAGTACAAGCTGAAAACACAGTTTAACTGATACTAGGTTTAATAGTTAGTTCAATGCTTTTTTGAGTTTTAAATTAGCTGAATTAAGTTGACTGAGCTTGAGAAGTGAGTTAATTCAAGACATCAAGTTAACTCAACTGTTTAGTCACATAAACAGGCATGTGAACATATGGTCAACATATATATTATATAATATTTTTATATTATATTTTCCTTTTACATTTCTCAGTTTAAAGGATGAGTTCTTCATCTAACATGAAGAAGAAGCTGCATGTTCTTCATGTTTGACAGTGTATAGTTATTTTCCACACAATGTGATAATGAATTGCACATGAACAGATGACAAATTCAGAAAAGTCATAATTTAAACTGCATGTACTCTAATAAGTGTACATGGTAGGTTCCGCCTTTCCATAATTGCTCAAAAACCAAATCTCACAACTCCGATGTCCTTCCTTATTTTTTCACTCTGCTTCCTGGGTGGTGTGACATAAAGCCCCCTGTACATCCATAAAAGAACCTCTGTTTCCACACAAAGTAGCAATCACCAGATCAGTAAGCTTTGTTGGTGAGGTTGTTTGTCTTGTCCACTGTCATATTCCAGATCTGATTCCTGCTCAAACATGTATGGCTGGATTTTATGTAGCTGGCTTGCAGTTTGTTGTTTAAATGACTTGAACTGTATTTTTGGAAGAAAAAAAAAGTCTTCTCCGTTCTTGCACTAATACTCCAGTTTACAGCCTTTGGATGCTGCCATTTATCTAAAAACTGTGAAAGCACATTACCTGGGGGCAAATAAAAACAGTTAAACAGTTGGGAGGCCATTTTGTTTGTCCCTCGGAAATTGCCAAATCAATACCTGTCTATGCACATTGAATCCATCTTCTCCTCTACAGCTGCTGTGATGGAAAATAGATTTTGTTGATTGCTACAGCATAACAGATAGCCTCAGACAGTGGGGATGACCTTCACTACATCAAGCCTCGATCCCAGCTGTGACAATGGATAGCATTCAGCTTGGCAGGATAGGGTCAATTCACTCCTGAGTTTATTTTGAATTAGAAGGTAAATTATAGTCAGTGTGATTGTTCCAATCAGAACATGCCAGGATGGGGAAAAGATTGATATATGAGATGAGAAATGTGTTTTGATTTATATTAAAAATAGAAAATCTATTTCCTAGTTGACTTATTTGAGGAGCAGATGAAGCACAGGGCGTTCAGCTACACTTTGATGGAAATGTGGAGGGTGAAACTAAACTACTGCAGTGTTGTCAATACATGGGGGGCAGGGTAGCATTCAAGTTTATTGGCAGATACAGTACATCAGAGCTTAACCATGTTGATTCCTCGGTTCCTATAAATATATAAACACTTCCCAATCATTTGGTATTCTGCTTATCGGGCAGTCTCTTTCATGAAGTGAAATGCTGCTGCTGAAATTGACCATATCCAGAAATAGCCCCAACTTTACGTAAACTGAAAGTCTTACAAAATACAAGCAGCACAAACAGCACCATTCAGAAAAGTGAGGAGGGGGAGTTGCACCAACTTACTGCTACAGTGGCTGGAGGAATCAAGGAAATTCACAGGAATTTCTATAGTTAATGACAACCTAGACCGTATTTGTCATCATTCCTACAGTAGTAATAAAACCAGTAGGTTAGAAAACACAAGCAGCCAAGTCAAGGAAGTGTTAAAAATCTCATGTTGTAATAGACTGGAATTATTCATTTAAATAAACATTTTTTATATCTTCGAGAGAAGCCTTATGTGAATAATATAATGCACATGAAGGGATATTTATTATTCACATAAGGCTTCTCTCGAAGATATAAAAAATGTTTATTTAAATGAATAATGCAATATTAAACCAGATTTTACACCTAAAAAATATTTAGGTATTTATATTTATACCACTAAACTGAAACATGTCAACACCAACACATATACTTTTTTGGGAACCAGTGTGACAATGTAAAAAAAAAGACAAAAGTAAAGCTCTGAGGAGAGCAAGACTCCATTGATTCATCAGTGGGTTGTTGCAATGTCAGCAATAGGTGGGTACTGCTATTTTCTTTTTTGACGGTTTTTAGAATGTATTAATTTACATATTGTCAGACTGGTGCCATTAAAAGTATGCCAAATTGCTTTAAATATTCTCAATTACTTCTCCTTGCTGCAATCCTTCCAGACATGTCACCTTTTTCAATAAAGGAAACAGCTTTTCCATAGCTGACTAAAATAGTGCAGTAGTGATACAGACCAGTCCAGCCCTTGCCCTTTCAGGCTCTCCAGAAATCCAGATATTTTACACCTGACTCCTATTAGTGCTGTTACAAAGTTTTCCAGTCCAACCCATCCATCTCACATCCCCCACTGTCTTATAACCTATCCTTACAAAGTAGTTGTGCAAACTCCCTATGTAGCTACAAGTAAACTGGATGTCAAGATTTTGGATTTTGGCTATTCCCACCCCCATGGTCCTGGTTTAACACTTCTGTTTCAAATATGCCAGAGCACCCACCAAAAATCCTGACTCAGTAGAGAAAGCTGCTTGTCCAGACCCAGAGTGCTGGCTCTTAGCAGCAGCAACATGAGAAATTGCAAACAACTGAACTTTAGTAGAATGTCAGGTGGGGTTGGCATCAATGGCAAAATCTCATTTGGCAGCAATTAGAGCCACAAAAACATATGTATTAATCTGTTTGGTTATTGTACTGTCTTGTGTAACTTACAGAAGCATGTCATGTCAGTTTATTGATGATTGAGATCTGCCATGTATAGGTAAAAATAATTAGTGGCTCTCCCTGAATTATACAGTTTCCTCTACCAGCATAATCAAAATAGCAAATGAGAGAAAATCTTTATGGAAGAATTTATTTATTTATTTGGATCTTTTTCTATTAGCTACTTCCTATGTAGTGGCTACTCTTCCTAAAGTGAGACAGGACAGGATTTGTTCATGCAAGCATGAACTGTTGCAGTCTGAAATTTAGGTCAGCAATACAGACATCCATAAACTAATTTACTCAGTAATTGTGTGTTTTACTAACCCTGAACTCATTTGGTGGCTGTAATTTTAGGAGAACCTGCCTATTTTTAACTATTTTTAATTTCCTGTATTTTTGCCACAAATTATTCATCAAATGTGATTTGATCTTCACTAAGGTCACAAATAGCAACAAACACAATATTTCTAAGCAGATAAAACAAAAGCAATCATGATCTGTTGTGTCTTTATTGAACACGCCTATTAAACATACAAAGTGATGGTAAAAAAAGTAAATAAAAAAAAAAATTTTATTAACTGGTTGAACCACCTTTGGAAGCAATAACCTCAAGCAAGTTCTTCCTGTAGCTGTAGATTAGACCTGCACAACATCCAGGAGGAACATTGGACCATTCTACCGCACAGAACTGCTTCAGTTCAGACATATTCTTAGGACGTTTGGTGTGAATAGCTCTCTTCTGTCAGGTGAGCAGATCAGGTGACTGCGAGGAAAGGCCAGGATTGGTTAGGACAGGATATAAACAGGAAGTCCACTCACCTGCTCTCTGCTCAGACATTGTGCTTCATTCATGTCCCGAGCTCTCATCTCAGCGATCACTCGCCAAGATCTTCTCTCCCTCAACTCCTTCTCTCCAGTCTCCAGTACCGTGAGTACTTCATCCCTTCCTCTCCCTTCTCTCTCTGTGTTGGCCGGTTTAATTGTTACACCGATTCCTGGTGGAATCCACTTTAGCGCTTGGATGTTACTTTCTAACCCACTGCTCTCTCTTCCAGCTACATGCAAATCAACAACTTGATCGTAGGTATTCTGAGATAGCTTTTTTTGAGGCATGGCTCACATCAGCTGATGCTGCTTGTGAATAGCACACTGACACTGTTTGTGTGTTTTTAAAAACCAAGGTAGCTCTAAACCACACCTTCATTCTTGTTTCATTGATTGGACTCCAGATTTGCTAACACCTGACTTGGTGTTTAGTGACATCAGAAGCCTAGTATTTTGCTTACTCTTTCTTACTTACTTCCAGTTGTGTCATTGATTATCAGCTTGCATTGGGTTCAACGAGGTTTCTCTTCAAAATTGCATCTGCAATTATAAGTGCTCTCAAACTCCCAGTGCTTTACACTGTTCCATCCATGTTTTCTCTTTTGCAAGGTATTCCAGTAGCCTTCTCTATGTGCTCTTTTTAAATAAAGTAGACTCAGTTCCTTCTACAAGAAAGTATCTAGCTGGGCACTTTATTTTCATGGGCAGATCCTGAAATTCTAAATCAGTAGGTCTATTTTCTGACTTTGTAATGAAACAAAAGAGCACAATAGTTTGATATTGTGTAGAGCTAAACTAAATGAATTAAATTATTTTATTTACAATGTCACAATAATATATGATTCACTTTATAAATTGTGACTCAACAAGAGAACAAGACAACATCAGCACCATGGACAGCTCTGCAAAACACAACAAACATATGACAGCATAGTCTAAAGTATGCTCCTTTGAAGAGTCAAGTCTGTTCAGTCTCTTGTTCTTTTGTAAGATCTATTTACAATCTCTGAAGCCTGTTAAATTACATGACGCATGATTCACACAGCATCACCTCTTAGAGTGTCAAAAAGAAAATAATTTAACACACAAATGAATGTCATTAACTACAAGGCACCAAGTCTGATTTGGATTTTTTTTGACATACTTTATTGATCCTCATGATGAAATTGTTGTGGGACAGCGGCAAATATGATGCCACTACTACAGGGAGGAACCTGGAATGCAGTTTATTAACGGCTCTAACGAAGTTGGACCTTTGGTTAAGTTTGGTTAAACCTTTGGTTAAGGTTAGAGAGAGACCATGGATCTAACCAGAGATGTCATACTGCAAGATCAGGTATTTTGGTGGGAAATAAATGCAGTATGTTATTTCACCATGTATCTACAACTTACCAAAATTTCCTCTGCAATTACACTATGTTTTTCACAAAGGTGTATTTGTGAATGCTGTTTAGTTGTATGGAAATGTAACCGTGACCGTAGACAGAGCTACCTTGCAGCTTTTCTGTATCGTTATGTTTAAATAAGGATATCCAAGTTTCCAGGCCTGCTTGGTGACTGAAGGACATCACTAACACTGCTGCCATTTCTGGATAAACACTCTTCACCAGAGAAGGATGACTGACTACCCAGCTGCGGCCTTACTGCATCTTAATTCATTTTCTCTGCTATTCAGCTGCTCAAGGGATTAGGTTATTGGCTTTCTCTGTATATAACTCTATAAGGTCTTGACTTTTTGTGTTATAATGTTACATATACACTTTCGTGAAGTTGGGTGCCCATGTTATATGCACATCAGAGGCAAAAAGCTTGAGGTGAACATGTTTGCAAGCTGCCTAGTAGTGAAATTACTAGGATTGGTTTACTCACTTCCGGTTCCTGTATCCAACGCAGATTGTTTGCTGCTCCTGCTCGTTGGGTTTGAATTACGAATTAATTTCTAAACTCTAAGATCACTCATTTACTGATT
>JAUMHL010000010.1:1375643-1386438 GCA_032362345.1 Sandelia bainsii
GGTTATAGTGCATTTTAGGTTCATCCTGAAATTTCACCCGAAAGCTGAATATTCCTAACTTTTTGTGAGTAGTGTATGTTGACACAGGGGCGCAATGGATAAAAACTCAGACTGACTTACTCTCAGCAGGAAAGATAATCAGAATGAGATTTATTGGCCATGTACAAACATGGCCAATAAATCTCATTCTGATGTGCATACAAGGAATTTGTCTTCAGTTGATGGCGTCTCTCTAGTAAGTCACACAGTAAGAAAAGAAAACAACAATGTAAAATACACAAATACAAACAATCTACTATAGAATTACAGAATACAGATTAGATGGCTGGGATTAATATACCAAATGTTTAAATACATAATAATATACATGAATTATTAGGTTAGGTGGATGAATTGTACAGATTATACAGTTTATGTGATCAAATATACAGATTGTGTGTTCAAATAAATAAATTAATTAAAAATAATAAGAAGAAAACAAACAAACATGTCCAACTGGAATCAAGAAGATATGAATTAGTCTTTCATGTTTTCAGGTTCACTGACCAAAAATGAAAAGCTGTGCATCTATTGTGTCCAGAAACTGACAATATTTGTGTAACGGGTCATTTCCTATCTGCAGCAGCACAGAATGGCAGTGTCGAGGCATCCATAGCTGATCGCTGCCACTCTACCATATGGTCATATTACTCCAGCACATTTCAGAAACATACCAGAAGTGTCTCTTTGCTCTGCACAGCTAAAGATATGTGCCAAGTCTATTTTTGATAGAAGCAACACAACATTGTGGAAAATTGTGTTAGTGCAGTTCATTTTCTTGTATGCTGTAAGCTTTTAAGGTAAGCAGAGGCTAATGCACAAACCAAAAGTATAAAGTTGAAAGTAAAAGTCAAAACCAGAGTTGACAACACGTAAGTATTTGCTTGCACTGAACTAAGTTAAGTACAGAAGCTGGGAACGGCCATGGATGCCTTTTTTTCTGCCATTATCTTGAGATCAGAGATAACAATTATTTCGTTATCATGAGAAAACAAGTCCCTTTCTCTCCTGATAGTGAAACCATCTGTGGGAGTATCTGTCATATTGAACCTCACTAACAACACAGAGATCCTGGCCCTATTAGCTATTAAAAGTCTAATCACTAATGTTGTTTAATGATGTGTCTTTAGCCTATAATGCAAGTGCACAACTACACTGGTCAATAATGTCTGTAACCTGATCAGGACATATGACATTGTGGAGCAGACTGTGCCACAGGCTGCTATGTAGACAAAGTGTATTATGTAGACAAAATGGATTTTATTTTCTAGTGTCAACGAGATAATTAACTCATGATCTGAGATAATGGCAGAAAAAAAAGAATGGCATGCATGAGCATTCCTGGCCTCCGTAGGTAAGTGCTGCATACAACAGAAAGTAAGTGTTTGAGAAAAGGGAGCAAGAAACAAGGCAAACAGGTGGAGAAGCTGGAGTAAAAGCACAACGAGTTCCTAGTGAAAGTTTACTACCAAGGAGGCAGACAAAGCTGAGCCAAGGGCCAAGTCTAGAGAGCCAAACAAAGTTCATGCACAAGAGTTCTTAACAAGTTCCAAGGAAAAGGGCAGGCGAGGTCGGTGTGGAAAACAAACAAGGTGACTATTACATAGGCAGTCAGAACAAGACCGCTGGAGAGCAACGAGGCTGAGCTCAACAAACAAACTAGTGGAGGGAGAGTGTGGATGGCTGACATTTAGGCTGGAGGTGATTGCAGCAGATGGGAGACAGGTGCATGCAGGTGGAGACATACAGCTGAGGCTGGGTCTAAAACACAGGGAGATTATGGGGGCTGTAATATAAAGATAGTCTGCAATATTTTTAATGGTTGATAAAAAAGAAATTGGTGAAACATGATATTATTTCTGCATCAAGTACAGGTTTGAGGACTGCTGCTGTATCCATGTAACAGCCCCCAAACAAATAGTACGGTATACAGAGATGCAGCAACACAAAGATACAGCAGTAACTGATATGTATACTGTTGTGAAACTGACCAGCTCTACACTGAGTAAATGTCATATTTACACAATCTGCTTCAACACATTCGAATCTATGCCTTTATATGAGACTGTGGTGTGTGTGCACAGAGCTGCTTCTGTCCTTTGCAGCACTGTCCCTGCCCTCAGAGCATGCCTTGGCACTGCTGCTGGCATTTATTTATTTATTGGTTTGTTGATTTATTTAGTCTTTCTCTCTGTCTCTGGGGTCTGTCAGCCAATTACTGTGACAGTGCACTCAGCATAAAATTTAAATCCACAGAGCAGTGTCTCCGCAGAGCAAATTTTGTGCAGACGTACACTGTTGTGCTGCTTCAGAACCAGAAAGACAAAATATGTTTGGCATAATATTGGGAAATATTTGAGAGGATTGTTAACAGCAGTATGGAAGGGAAATAATCCCCAGCACTCTGCTGGGTTGATACTATTGGTAGCACTTCCAGGGTGGAGTGTCTGTGAACATGTGTGTCTGCCAAATTATGAATGTAGTCTACCAAGGACATACACAGAGTAAAGGACAATGCTGCAGTACATGTAATTTGTACATTCAGTGAATTATTTAGTTCAGCATTATCTGCACAAGGAAAACACAGGAAGAATAGGAAAAATATGCTCACACACTCACCCACTACACACTACATCCTAATCCTGCACCCTGACATCTTGCTATAACTCCCTGGAGTGAAGCCACTGAGCAATTCCTCAAGATGTCTGAAGCAACAGTGAAATGGTTTTAAAGTCTTGGTAAAGAAATGGTTGATGGATGGTCAGTTATAAGTTGTTGTTTTTTGTACATTTTGGTCTTTACTTATTATTTGTAGATTGCTGTAGTCATTATGTCAGATCCAGGCTTGGCTCTACTCCATTGGCATCAGCAACTTAAAGCATTAGTTTCATTGTTCTTTGTGATTAAACACAGTGTGTTCCTCAGCATTTCTTTCTGTATTCCAACCACTACAGCACATGCTATTAGAAGTCAAGTCCTTTGAGATATTAAAGCCCCATTAACTAAGATTTCATACATTTTCTGACCAATCTAGTGAAAATGTGAAGATGTGATGTCATGGTAGCTATTGAAAACCACTACACTCTGCTACAAATTGTTGTTGATTAACTTTGTTTTCTTTGCTATGTTCGATAAATTAGCCCCGCCTTCTTCCTGGCATAGGAAGCTTAAGGGAAGCCAATGGTTCAGTCTGAACAGCAAGCAGGAAAATAGCCCTCAAACAGCTCTCTCTGATAACAAACAGCACAGACTCTGCTGTCCTTATCAGTTGTGTCAATTGCTACATGCCCACAATGACTTCATAATGAAGCCTGGAAGATACGTAAATTGGCTTAGCTGCTAACTTTATAATTTGTCAAATTAACCTATTAAAAGTCCAGTATTAATTAAAAATAATATATATACATATATACGTATATGCAGTATATATCGAATAATAGATGATAGGATAGAACAGAATTCATGAAGGCCACTCACACCCTGGACATTTAGCAATACTTCAACTTTTCCCATGTGTGACCTACACAGCACTTTCCAACTGATTTGATTTCAGTTTCAACACAAATGGGGAACCTGCACGACAAAAGCAGATTATTGTCACAACATCATAATATAAAAGCTACAGACTTAAGAATTATACTGTTATTTAAAGGATGCTAGCTTACACTTTGACAAACCCTGATGATGTTCAGGTCAGTCGTCTGGGATCAGGATTTGCTGTGATGTCTGATGCTAATTATTAAAGTCATAAAAATCCTTTCCAGCCTCAGCCAATGAGCTTAGCAACAACATAAACATTTTAATGTGAGTGTGAGTGTTTTTCTTTTCTCACTAAACCCTGCAGACCTGTTTTTCCCCCAAGAAATGGAGTTTTAGCCTCGTCATGTCAATGTCAGGTATTGCTCTTTTTTCACACTTTTATGGAGAAGCCGTTGTTATGGTTACAGCTGTTGTGTAATATGCTCTCAGCTCTCCTCTCCATGGTCTCAATCAACGCATAGCACTCACTTCAAGAAAAGCTGTTTCACTCCTCTCACTCGTATGTATATAGCACAGGTAGAGCTAAAACTCACAGAGCTCTGACCTTTTGCACAGAGGACTTAACATGAAGAATGTCACTAATTTGCTCAGATTTGATTTCTGACCTAGAAACAGTGTAGAATCTTATTTCTCACTCTTTTTGCCTGTCATATTTTCTTGCATATCTAAATCCTCTAACGTGCTGCATAAATTTATCACAGATTTTGATGTGGTTCTCAGGCTTTTGGGCCCGGCTTTATTTCTGACATCTAGATGTACCTCACGTACGTATGAGTTGGAGCCAATGGGAGTTGAATACTGGAGACAATGAGAAGATAAGATATAAGCAGAGATAAGATAAAGGAAGTATTGAAAGAGAGAGAGAGAGAGCACATTATTGCCTGAAGTCATGGGATTAATGTGATTTTTAATAAAAAATATAGATAAAAATTCTAAATATCGAGAAAAATAGCAAAGCTGGTAAATATGCAACAACATACACATTACATAAAGCTTGTGATTAAATATATGTAAATATGTGTTTCTCAATGTTTTACTTTGATGATTTTGAAGCAGCTATAACCCAGTTTTAATAAAATGCCAGTTTTGTCACAGCATATCGCGTCACGACTGCAACAGTGCTGGATTTGGAATGACAAGGGTATGAGGACAGAGGAAGGGAAAAGAATAGGGTGACTATCAGGTCCGAGGAAGGTTCCATCCATCATTCTCTAATGCATCTGACACCATAGTATCAGGATGAAAGTGAAACCAGAACACTGAGAGGAAGGCTGTCATATTTGCACTGAGTTGCCACCCTAGGAGAGCTGTCAGTCATTCTTTTGTGGAAAGCAAAAATCCAGAACCTCTTCACCTGGGGCCTTCTCTCCTTCTAAACATATCCGTGCCACTCATGTTTATTCTTACAATAAATTATGCATGCAGGCTGACGTTTTCTATCATCTGACAAAAAACACGTCATCCAACTTTTTCTTTATGTTCCCCTACATTTGCAGCCACTGTCACAGTAAATAAGCAACTTTAGTGATAGGAACCAGGGGTGGAAATGAAATGTGGGGACAGTGCACCACGTTTGTATAAAAAGCTGAGCTCAATGTGTAATGTAGCTGTCATGTGCACACATTAAAGCAGAGATTTGTTTTAGATAAGAGACACAAAGAAGCAGTGACAGCAACAGGGGAGAGAACGTCAGCCCAGATGCCCAGAAAAATGGAAGTCAAAGGAGGAACAACAAAGTTCATGTAGTCTATTAAACATGACTACATAATATACCTGCTGTAAAATGTTATTTTGTCTGATGGGTTTTATAGACAAAGCCTGTGTTCACACTATTCTATTTCGTTTTTATCCATTAGAAAAAGCTGAGCCTCAGCTTCATTCTGTGCTGGCAGCTGAGTGCTTGATTTTAAAATGAGCAGCTGTCACAATCAGTGAATACACAGCACATTCTCTTGGTATCCAGTTTACTTTGTTGCCATCATCAACCAACCTTCACGCCCAGTTCCCCACTGATGTGATTTCATTTTACAGCAAATGGTTGCAAAAAGTAAAATTCCATCCACTACTGTTGTTCACCATCAAATCTTCACGTCTCATCCTTATCATACCTGCTCCTCCTCCGGCAAGCGGCTCAAACTAAATGCAGGAAGATGTAGCTTACGCTATGACACAAATAGGCAGCTGTCTCTCTCCTTGGTTGAACCACATAGCTTTTGTTAAAAACATTTGCTGATCTACCACAACTACAGTTAAGGTTAAATTAAGTGAAACTCACTGTTGTTATATAGTCTGAGGCTCAGCAGGTCACTAACCCACAAAACTGTGCAGTCAGTGTTTTAATGACTTGATTTATATGGGTTTGCCTGGCTCAGGAAACAGTATGAGTCACTGTGACTTCAGGCATTGTTAAACCTACTACATTGTAATAACAACTACATTTGGATTTCAGGCTGCACCTGTGCAAAAATCCATATGTCAGTTATATGTTTTATGTCTAATGATATTTGCAAGGAACAAAGGTCTCATGGAATTCAGACAGGTTTCTGTGTTAGAAAGTAAATTGGCTGACAACGTGCTGTAAATGGCGGTCAGCAGGTAAATGAAACAAAAACTGGGCACCTTCTTCCGCTGCCGTTATCCAACAACCTGCAAACAAGGTGACAACCCAACACTTCGCAGTGGTTCTTTGCGAGTTTGTCCTCCAGCGAACTGTTGGGTCAAACACACTGTTCAGTGTCCTGCACAGCAGTTTTGCCATTACTGAGTAATTCACATAAAATTTTGCAGTATACAGTATCTACACACTGTGTGAGCTCCACTGTACTGTAGAATTTCTGCCCTCAGCCATTTGTGTAATTAGTCCAACATGACCAGGAGGGTTGCAGCAAGAAGGTGAAAAATAAAAAAATTATCTAATAATCCAAAATACTTTGTAGGTGTCTGATTGCTGATCAGTAAATAAAACTAAACTGAGGAAGAGGTGAAGGACTCCCAGCTGCCAATGTCCATACACACTCTGCTCTCTCCAGTGAGACGGACATTAATATAATTCAAAATGTAATAACTTTACAGCTCCTGGCCAGTTTTGTTTCACTGCTGTCAGACACATAACATATCAAAACAGCTGTGTGTTTTATTATGGTTGTGGCTTAATAGAGAAAAACCTCAAAGAAACTTCAGGCAGAAAGTAATATGAAAAATGCTGGTATGAAAGTTCTCAATGATATATCAAATGTAAAATGAGTAGCATACTGATATTTTAGTGACTTATGGTGCTGTGTTAACCGTGTTTAATAGCTGTTTAACTAAATGTGAATCCAGGGCATCCACAGTATTTATTTATCTGGTGCTGTGCATATATGATAGGGAACATTGTTATACAGTTCACAAGCTGACTACACTGTACTGCATGTGCATCACTAAACAATAAATGGGCTACTTTATGAAGAAAAAGCAACTTTAAAGTGACTTAAAAGCACTGCATTACTGATGCAATGCCAACATCAGCAACATACCACGCTAAAAAAGACCAACAACAGACACAGACACAAATAGTTCGATCAGTGTTTTATCTTTATTCTATCCTGCATAAAAACACAGTGTAGATGACCAGGTAGTATGTAGGTGGGACTGATGTAAATTTAATGGTCTGTCTTTGAACCTCTTCCAGTCTTTTTTTTGTTTTTATCACAGATTTCAGGGCTGTTTTAGATTTAATACAATAAAAAAGCAACAAAATGGCTGTTGTATGAAAATGGCTGTAATTGCTGAATAGTTAATGCCTCACTCTGGTCAAACCCCTTGAATAAAGGCTGAACGTCTTCATTTTCTCACGTCTTGAGTTTCGTTTCAAACTCTGGTACAACTTAAGCTGGTTCCACTACTTATGAACTTGACTGTATGTGGTGCCTACACCAATGGTATGGTGTAGATTCAACGCACAAGCATAAATCACCTTTTACCAAAATATTTACAGCTCAGCAACGATGAAATGGTGCTTGTGTTAAAATTATAGAAACAAGTTAATGTGGTCAAAGCAGGAATGTTGTTAAATCACCTGCATTTATCTATAAATTAATATTAGTGAATATCTGTTGTCCACAGGTGCTTTATGCTTCATTAAAAACTTCATCATCTTCATTCATTCAACATCATCTCTGCAGCTGTCTGAAGGCAGGAGGACAGTTATGTTGATAAATTTGCACCTTCTGATTTGATAAGTAGACTCCAGTGACATTAGGTACGAATGCCCACCCTGTTTAACTTTGTTAAATAATGTGTGCAAATGATACCAGGCTGCTGCATGTCTATACACATTGGACTGATCAGCTGTTACATGATATTCAACCTGTTTGTGTGCGAGATGTTGCCATACAGGGATTCACCATGTATCAAAAGCTCCTTTCAACTTTCTGCAATTTGTACAGCAGTTGAAAAAGACTGAAAGAACATTTGTGAGATCTTATAAATTACATCCAACATATTTGTATAAATACTATTACTGTACTAATTTTTTTTTTTTTTTGGTGAAGCTGATTCTTCATTTGTCAAGATACTGCTGTCATTTCCTGAATTTGACTGGCACAGCTGAATCTACTGTAAATTAACTACACAGTGCATCTGCCAAAGACATTTAGTCTGTTCAACCATGATGGTGCCGCCTGTGAGGCCAAAGTACTCTCTCCAGAGTGCCGACAGGTTTTTATGGCAGATGCACAAAAACCCTCTTAAAAGCCACTGTATAATTTTAGCAACAAACATTATACATATGCTAATACAATCAAATTCCTCTAAACTCACATTTCCCATAACTAAACTAAAACAAGAGTCTTTATTAAGTCATTCAGTGGTCAACTGTTAGACAGTAGCCCTGGCTGAGCTCAATGATTTTAAATGCTGATACAGTCAACAGTACAGCTGTGGTCATTAACCTTTTCTACATTTTTACAGCATAAAAGGTTAATGGAGTCTATTCTGATTAATTGAATCTGTTGTGTTATGTTCCAAACATTTCAGCCTGTTTTAGGATAGGATTTAATCCTTAGGATTTAATCTCCACTGTGAAAATGAAGAACGGTTAAGGATCTGGATAACATGAAATAATTACTCCAACCACCCTACAGCAGCCGCTCACACTTTCAAGACAAAAAAAGCCTACACTTCACCTGTGCACCTCCTTTTTTCATATTGTGGTGGTTTGTCATTATGAATATACTTTTAAATTAGATTATAAGATGTCAAATATTGTATGTTTAGGACATTTAAAACTGCAGGTGATCACAGGTTGGAGCAATGTGATACATGCAGAGGAAGAATAATACAGATCACGCATTCAAAAACAGTAAAATCAGTAAAAAAATTCTAAGCATACATGTTTTGGATTAAAAAAAACAAAGGTGATATCAACTCACAGAGAATACAGAATTATTAAACTAATATGGTTACTTTAGGCACTATGGTTCTGGTTAACAAAAAGATCCTGGTCTGTATCAATAGAGAAAAAGTCCAGTAACTGGACACTGTTATGGAAAAAATGAAACCTAAATTGTGGTGAAAGATTAAATAAAAACAATATAAGCTTGTGAGTTTTATTTCCTTACAAAGAAAGACTAACAGTCACACAGAGTGTCAAGCAGTCTGCAGTGTTAAAGCAAGATAGTAAATCTGCCCCTAACACATGGAGATTATGACCCCGAAAGAGTCTTAGAATAAAGTTTATTGTTTAAACTCCACTGAAATATAACTACGTGGAGCCTGCTATCTTTAACATGACCAGAATAGAATAGAAAATACAAGCGCATGAGTCACAAGGAACATAGGTTAAAGCGAACATATAAACCCCTAAGACGAATATAACAGAAATTACTCTACACATGCCATCAAAATGTCTACCATACTAATGTTAACCATGTTTATACATATTGAAAATAAACTGGATAATCAGCATAAAAAGTAAAATCTCAATAAAATACAAAAATCATCATAACTCCTTTTATTCAAGATTTCTATTACAACACATGTAATCTAAAACATTTTACAATACCATAATTTCTCCCCAAACAAAGTCCTTTTGCTGCAAAAAGCTCTTGGTTTTTACTAATGACAAATAAAATGGCTAAAACTGTTGGAACTTTAAAATAAAAAGGCCAAGTAGAGGTTGGGGAGTAATGATCTGGCAGTGATGATGTGAGTCACCCAAAACACACAAGCACAGGTGCACTTACCAGCAATATGCAGAGGAAAAAGGCCCACACTCAGTAGGCACACCTTAGAGTTAATCAGCCATATAAAAAAAAACACAAACAGACAAAACTACAAAAATACCAATGATTAAAAAGAATAAACATTAAAACCTAGAGATTATCAAATAAAACTGTGCTAAAATACAAGAAGACAAAGTCAAAGTGAACTTTGTCATTTTAACCATATATAAGTACACAGTTAAAGGAAATGGTGAAGCTCTGTCTGCAGTGTAACATTTATGAAATGCCAATGATAAAATAAAAACAAAAGACAAGACAATGTGCAAAGCCACACAGCTCAAAGTAATACAAAGTAGTAATAGCCCTATGACATATAGTAAACACTATATACATAAATACATTGATGTAATGTTTTGTACTGTGCATTCTAGATACAAAAGAGTAATTTTACATATAAATGCAGTATAGTCTGAGGTAATTAAGTGGACAGAGACGAACAAAGATTAACACCTAACACCGCAGTCTCCCTGCATGGGCACTGCCATATTCAACATAACAAGCTCAATAAATACCAAATACCAATGCAACAGCTTGGAACAGTGAAGGGTAAAATTAACAAGTAACAATAAAGCCAACTTTCAAATCTATTACTAAAACTCGAGGGCAAAACAGCAGTGGCCAGTAGTGATGGGACTTGTCGTGCCGAGGCTTCGGAGCGTGTGTCGAGTAATCCAGGGAATTTTTTGCGAGTTTTCCCAAGTTACAAAACCACATTCACTCTCCTCACCCCCTCACTCATTATACCCATGTCAAACTATGGCAAGACAGTTTTAAGAGCATTATACTATTATTGGGGCGGCATGATAGCTCAGTGGGTAGAGCAGTCTTCTCCCAACCCAAGGGTGAGCGGTTCGATTCTCAGTCCTGACAAGCTACATGTTAATTCAATTCAATTCAATTCATCTTTATTTGTATAGCGCCAAATCATAACAAAAATCATCTCAAGGCACTTT
>JAUMHL010000010.1:1392112-1403860 GCA_032362345.1 Sandelia bainsii
CCCAATGACATGTTCCAGTCTGTGCAATAAAATGTTATGATCTATAGTGTCGAAAGCCGCACTAAGATCTAACAAGATGAGTATAGAGAGAAGTCCGCTGTCGGAAGCTAAGAGAAGATCACTGGTAACTTTAACGTAACTTTTTCTTGTTCCTGTTCCTCTTCCCCTTTGGGTTTCTGCTGCCTGAGGTATTCACTAAGCCCGTCATCAGTGGGGGCCATCTTACTGATGTACTCATGGATCTTAATTTATCATTAATATGCTAATTTACTAATATTAATAACATTGGTATCACAACTATGGATTGCCATGAAATCTGGTAGTCATATCCATGTCTCCCTCAGTATAAACTTTAAAAATAACTGATCCCCTGATAGGAACACCTACTTTATTCAAACAAGCCAAATGTAAAACCCATATAATATGAAACTGATTTGCAAGAGGATTCACTTGAGCCTCAGAGAAATGTCCAAGTCAAGTGATATACACAGACAATACAGGGTAATAAAAATAAAAAATAAAATATATCTGATCTGTTTAATTAGTACACATATTTAAAGGTGAGTAGTTATTCACTGGTGTGAGTTTTGAGAGGTGTTCCTCATAGATGTTTGTCAGCTGCTCAGGAATATGGTTCATCCTCTAGCAGCCATGAATGGCAGTCCATTGAATATGTGTTGTGATATATTAGTCTGAACCAATAAGAATGGCTGACATTGACATTCTATAATAATATATATAATATAATATAATAGCTTAATGAAACTGGACTCTAGAGTGGGTAAAAATTAAACTATTACTATTAAAAGGAAACATGAACAACTTACTATAAGTAGACAGATGTTAACCATGCAATTAAGATTATGACTGGCAGCCCTCTATGCTATTTTTCAAAAATAAGGCAGAAAGCGTGAAACTCAAAATCACAAATTTCTAGGAGCAGACCAAGCGGATGGACTTGTCTGCTTACATCAGCTGACTTATGACTGTAAAATGACTGCAATGACAAAAGCTGTCATGTGGGCCGCCTCACACTCTGTGCCCCGTGGACACAGCAACACTGAACGATCATGTCAGCTCTGACGCATAAAGTCACAGCTGATAAAGTTTGTAATGGCACATAAGCTGTCTTTATTTTTGCATATGTATTTATGTTATTTAAATGGACAGATTCAGTGTCCTGCTGACATTTGAAGTTAAAACCCAAAATTTTTTTGTTTTTTACACACTTCGTTATGTTTTAACTGTTAAAAACAGAAATCTCTCCTTCACAAAAGTATTTAGACCCTTTGCTCTAGCACCCTAAATTATGATCAGGTGCATCCTGTTTGCAGTAATTACCCTTGCTGTGCATCAAGACTGATTGGAGTCCACAAATTTACTTGATTGGAAGTAGTTCAAAAGATACCACAATGCTGTATTATGATGGAAACCAAGTCATGAAGTCCACGGGATCCTCTGCTGACATTCATGATAAAATTAGAGATCAAGTCAAGAGTCAACATTACTTATAAAGCCTTGAGTGTTCCCAGGCTCATAATGGCCTCAATAATTTTGAAATGGAGGAAGGTTGAAAACCCCAGGACTGGAGTTTGCCATCCAGTCAAACTGGGAGGTGACAAGGAGCCCAATACTCACTTGACCAGTCCTCAGCAGAGATGGAAAGACCTGTTGGAAGAATGACCTATCTTAGTAACAATCCATCACCAGGCCATTGTGATAGAGTGGCTTGACTCATTTATGATAAGACAAATTAAATTCTTCGGGCAAAATTCCAAGCATGATGTATTGTGAACACCAGGTTCATCATGTGTTGATACCATCCATACAGTCAAGAATGGTGGGGGCAGCATCATGCTATGGAGCAGGAACAGGGAGACTAGTTGCAACTGAAGAAAGAATGAATACAGTCAAATCCAGAGAAATACTTGAAGGCAACCTGCTGCACAGTGCATGACTCCTGAGACTGGAATAACACTTCACATTTTACCTGAAGTTCTGTATCTAGCCAAGACAATGCTGGCGCAGCATCAAGTCTTTGACTTTCCTTGATAAATGGCACAACCAAACCCAGACTTAAATACAACAGATTATCTGTGAAGGGACATACTGTGCAATTTGTGAATTCTACATCTATCTTTAGCTAACAAATTCACCATAATCCACTGGTCTTACTAGAACGATTAAGGCTGTAGCAGGAAAAGCTACAGGCCCTCATTCCACCCTTTTAAACTTCAATGTACGCTGTGCACTACTGCAGAGGGAGAAGTTTAGAGGATGTAGCTTTAAAATGTAAGAGTGTCTCTGTTTGATCACTGAATAGCTTCACAGCTGGCCAGGAAGTCACACATTTTCAAATTTATTCCATTGGCCTAACAGCTAAAACAGAAAATTCAAATGCACTTCATCCATTCTACATCACTTCTTAATAAGCTTGAGTGGTCTCTTCTTATTCTATGAGTGAGATGTTACACACACAATGTTTCTGCATATCTTCCTTGCTTTCTTCTTTTGTTTGTTTGTGCACTTCTCACTGGCTAGGTTTGGTTGGGCACGGTTAGAAACAGGTGATGTCACTTACTCCAGTGCACCAATGACAGTTTAACAGCATTAAAGACAGCAACCTAATCATCAGATTGTTTTGTCACTGAACTAGATCTTATCAAACTATACCCACAAGTTATGATGATGCAGAGTAGATTCATTTGACTTAATAAAAGATGCACGGTGATAATTTTAACATTCAGTCCTGCTCATGTAGTCCTGAATATGTAATATTAGAGTTCAGTTTCTAACTGTTTAAGCCAAATTTCTATAGTAGCTTTAAGACTGTGCAACAATTTGATAGAAACATAAATTTAAAAAAAAATTGTGTCGTGATAGAAAGTGGATATCTTTAAAAATCCACTTTGAAAAAACAGTCTTAAGTAATCTACATTGTAAAAAAAACAATCTATATAATATTACATTTTTCCCTTTTTTGGTAGTATTAGTAAAGAGCCAAACAGGAAACATGGAAGAAGAGAGGTGGGTATGACATGATGCAAAGGTCCCCAAACGAACTTGAACTAGGAACACCGTGGTGGTAGAGCATGTACTGTAACCATTCAGCTACAGAGGCACTCCACAGTAAGTTATTATATTTGTTCACAAACAGTATCAAATGTGTAGTTTACATTTGTACTCCATGTGTGTCCTATCTAGGATTGTCAGGGGCTGTAGCTATTTTCAGTATTCATTAGGTGTTGTGTTTGTTATAAGTTTGCCCACATTAAATCAAGTGATGTGGGCAAACTTATAACAAAAGAAAAAACAAATGACACAAATGAATATTTCTACCAAACCGACTGTGCACTGATGATATGTAAGCAACAGTTACACTGCTAAGATTTTAGTGGGAGAAGTGACATATTTGGTTCTGAACAAGAGCACCAACTTTTGGATCACATGGTGTCAGTCTAATCCCAAGACACTGGTGAAGAACACGTCACTCAGGAAGCAACGAGAGCTGATTTTTATCAAGTTCATGTGTGAAAAGTTTTATTCACAAGCCAACCTTGTCTCCTAAAAATTATGTTCATATACAACTAAACTGCAATCCCGATTACGTTTTTCTAGAGAACGTAATTGTTACGTTGTAGTGAAACATATTTTTGTGAATGAATGACGTGATAAATTTATTAACACAAAGCAATTTGGAAAGAGGTGGTTGGGGTGGATGCAGGGCGTTCACTGTGCAGGACTGACGTGTCGGAGACCCGAGGTCAAAACCAAAGTCCCCTGTGAGGTTGGGTTTTTGCAAGAAAAGTGTTTTGGTTTCATTTTTTAATGCAGACGTCGTGTTTGTGAAGCGACTGTTTAAGTGACATTTTTATCTATTAACCAGTCCACAGTCTTTCACTGACACTAACCCACTGCTGTGATGTCTGATTCCACCATAAAACACTTTAATATCGCTACACTCACATATCTGGATGTTGAACTGTAACGTCGGACATTTTAGCCGACAGAAAACCAGATGTTGTAGATCGGATATTTTGGCGGACAAAAATACATTGTGGACATTTCATTAATATGTTCAGTATTTGCAACTTGTCGTTTATGTTAACTGTGAACATGATCATTATGTTAAGAGAAAACGTAGCAGTTTAGTTGTAATGTGCATTCACTGTCAGCGCTACAGTAGGAATTTGTAAATTTCTGTGAAAATTTGCCAGCTAGAAATGGGGTTTTCTCAGTTTGCATTTCTGGTAGGACCACAGGCTGGGCCACTTGGAGGTTATCTCTGGGCCGCTATTTGAATAGGCCTGATCTATGTCTTTGATGTCTCTACATCACAGACAGTCTTTCACTTATGGCTGTCCACATTTTATCTTACATTATCTATTTTATTCTATTTTTTTATTCTGGGACCAATCCCAGTGGTCACTGGGTGAAAGGTGGAGGACTTCTTGGACAGGTCGCCAGTCTGTCTCAAGAGCACTTCCCTTTAAATATGGTACAATATACTGTATTCATTCCTACTGCATTAAGTTTGTCTAGTTTAAAAAAAATAATAGATAACATGCATCACAGTAAACCTTTCTTAAATATATTTATGTAGTGTTACATTTGTTTTTGAATCAGTGTTGTGTATAGTTATTGTATAAGTGTATGTATATACAAAATGGTTTACATATCACTTCTGCTCAAATTCATGTATAGTATCAAGGGACATCTTAACAGCCAATAGAGGTAGTGATATACTGTAGTTCTCTTACTGAGAAAGTGTGTGTTTCCTCTTACAGCAGTCCATTAGTGGCCCCTGTAGGTTTGAGCCTTTGAAGTGTAGACTGCAGCAGCTTTTTGCTTAAATAAGCAAGGTTATGAGTGAAAACGTGCTAAAGTAAATGAGCTGACCCACTGGTAACGTGTGTCCTCCACTGTCTACAACATGAAGTGATGTGCCCTTGAGCACATCATTTAACTTTGAGTGTGTTTAATCGTCTGCTTTGCTACAACTCACTCTGGGCGTTTGCTGTAATTAACGCTGTCACATACGTCTTTGGTGTGTGCTGACTATCACGTGATTCTGTAGAGAAAATTAGTGCTGCTCAGTGTTGACATCATTTCAGTGGCTATTTTGCTACAGCTTGCACCACCCAGTGCAGATTGCACTGCTTCCAATTTTTTGCCTTTGTCTCCTAAGAAATGAATCTTATTTTGAGTTTACTGAAGTCTGAACATGTTCTTAAACCGGCCTCAGCATAAGTATGAAGCAACATAAATATAAAATATAAATATGGAGCAACAGCTAGGATCAGTTTAAGAGAAATGAATCCTGGATCTGACATAGCAAAATATGTGAGGGACATGACATGACATAACGGACATATGTCTTCAAGGGGTCCTGCAGACTGCTTGTCTTCAGATGTCGTTATTGCTGCATCACTTCTGATAACATATGCCATACAGTCAGACGGTCAAGACACCCAAAGGCCAGCTGCACCAAGCCTGCTGTTGGACCAGGTGTGGGGGAGGGTCACGCAGTCTGGTGCGCTCTCACCTAAGCAACTACCAACTACCAACTGATAATTTTGCAGTGGTCTCTTAATTTTTTCCAGAGCTGTAGATTGAACTGCCCACTCTACAATTAGAAGACACTCAACCATGTGATCCACAGCCAGCTGTTTTTTTCCCTAAATAAATAAATGTTTTAAACTTATATCTATATAAGTTAAATAAAAATTAGACAAAGGAAAACAACTTGATTTCTTTTTATTTAGTGAGTAGTAGAGTAGTAGTAATGTCTCCCACATGGGAGAATTATAGAGTGTTTAGAAGCTCTTTTCTGATTTGTTCAGTCTGAGAGTAGATTGACTTCCAATTAGGCGGATCACAACCACCTGAGTGATGAACGTGTTTGTGTTTCAGATGCCCAATCTACTTTTAATAGTCTATCTCTGCGGACCAATGCAAACCTTACATTATTAAAACAAGTAAAAGAAAATACTGCTCACACTATACTAGACAAATTACAGGCTGGCTGTAGGAGGACTTTACTGAGGGTTTACAATTAACGCAAAGCCATTAACCTGCTGCTTATCTTGCAACCCTGTGGTTCATTTGCTGCAGGATCACTTATACAATCAATTTAGAATGTCTTGTAAAATAAATTTTAGATGGAATAAACTGACATTTTGTTTACACTCAATAGCATATTGTGACAGAAAAAACTTTTAGAAATTACAAATCAAAAACAGAAAACTCTCATTTATAAAATATATTCACAACCTTAATTCAGCCCCTTTGGCAACAATTGAGTGTTCTTGATTAAGTCTGTACAAGTTTCTCATGCCTGGATTTAACATATTCAGATCTCTCCACAGATGTTTAATGGGGTTTAAGTCTGGGCTCTGACTGACTCACTGAAGACTTGTCCTTGAGTGATTCCAGCCTTGTCTTGATTGCTTTTTCTGTATTTGGCTGCAATTCCTTCAATAGCATTATACTGTTCCTCTCCATGTTTCACCATAGTGATGGGTTAGCTAGGTGAAGAGCAGAGTTTTGCCCAGAGAGTTAAATTTTGTCGTCCCTCACGCTATGGGGCTGAGTCGGGGCAGGCTGTGGCTTCCATCTGGCCTATCAACTATAGAGGCCTGATCGATGGAATGTTAATAATAATAATAATAATGACATACTTCATGCCACACGTTACAGATACTGTCATGTTTTATAACCTTTGTAATTATGATCTACAAAACGCTGTACACTTGTTGAGACATTTTATTAAGAGTTCTTTCTATGTTGCAGTTGCAAAATATGACTGAATAAGGTATATTACAACCGTGCAAGCTAGCTACATGGGAACACATGGGTGACCTGTAGAGTAGTGCTTTAAAGTAGTGGTGGGTGGATTGATCCAAATATCAATAATATTGATACCATTGTTGGTATTGACGTTGATGGATACCAGTGTAATGAGATTGATACTTTAGTTTAAGTTTCTCTCCTGTAGGTTCAAGGTTTTTTCAAGGTTCAAGGTTTTTTTTATTTGCCATTTGTGCATAAAACCAATAGTCAAGGCACATTGGAATTCTTGTGCAGAGCTCTCTCAGAGTCATAGTAAACATTTGAGTGAAATAAAAAAGGAAAAACAAAACAATATAATAAGTAGTATAAATTATACCAACACTATACCAAAAAGATGGTAATATCTACATGAATAATACAACAATATTGCACCTTTATCACTGAGGTAGTGT
The DNA here is from genome assembly GCA_032362345.1 of Sandelia bainsii. Classification (NCBI taxonomy): domain Eukaryota; kingdom Metazoa; phylum Chordata; class Actinopteri; order Anabantiformes; family Anabantidae; genus Sandelia; species Sandelia bainsii. Next base: position 1,399,357 of record JAUMHL010000010.1, read on the forward strand.
GGGGTTATTATTGCACATGTTCAGTAGTTTTGCTTTGCCATCAGTCTGACTGTGGCGGGGAAGAAGCTGTTGAAAAACCTTGTTCTATGAGTGATGATGCTGTCCGCTCTGCTGTGTCTCAGGTTGTACGTACAGTTTTTGTGTCTGAGCAGAGAGTGAGCTGGATGGAGTGAGTCCCTGATAATTCCCTCTGCTCTTTTCCGACAGCGCTGTGCGTACATAGAGTCCATGGAAGGAAGTTTTGTCCCTATGATCCTCTCCGCAGTCTTTATGACTCTTTGTAAAGCCTTTCTTTCTGCCTGTGTGGTGTTCCCATACCAGACAGTGATGCCTGTGGTGAGGATGCTCTCTATCAGTCCTCTGTAGGCCTGGGTGAGAGGGCGATGGTTCAGGCCGGCTTTCCTGAGCAGCCTAATGAAATAAAGCCTTTGCTGGGCTTTTTTCACTGTGGCTGTGGTGTTAAGAGTCCAGCTCAGGTCTGATGTGACCTGCAGTCCCAGGAATCTGTCCAGAAGTCCAGAGTCCAGTTGCAGGTGGGAGTTGGGACGCTGAGGTCTGTGAGCTTCTCGATCAGTTTGGTCAGGCGGATGGTATTGAAAGCAGAACTGTAGTCCAGGAAGAGCATCCTGGCATACGTTCTGCTACTTTCCAGGTGTTGCAGAGTGTGGTGTAGGGCTATTGCTACAGCGTCATCCACTGATCGATTGGGGCGTTAGGCAAACTGGATGCACTGCTTCGGGTTTTATCAAAGAGGCGACCTGGCTGTCTGTGTCTGTGTAAGTGCCGCTGCCTTCAAGTGCCGCTCCTATCACAGCGCGGAGCAGGCACACTTTGCTCCTCCTCCCCTCTCTTGTGTTTTGATGTTGTACCATCACTCAGCGGCGCCAGGCAAACAAGCAAGCAAGCCGGCTCAGCCAGCAGCACACACACAAGCAGCACAGAGACGGAGCAGAAGAATGGCAGAGAGGAAGAGGAGTGAAATAGTATCTGTGCTAGAAACTCTTGACAACACATTGCAGGCAATATTTGTTCACAATTAACCAGAATCATGAAAGAATGGGGCATAACGGACAAGATCCTGGATGTAATAACCAATAATGGCGCCAACATGGTTGCTGCTGTGCGCAAAACAGGTTGGGCTCACTACCCATGTTTTGCACACACTTTGAATTTGGTGGTGAAAGACTCTTTCAAGGCTCACCCTGACTTATTTGAGATTCAGCAGATAACCAGTGCTATTGATGCTTTATTTCACCATAGCACTGAAGCTGCAGACAAGCTCAAAGAAATTGAGAAGCATCAGAAGTTCCCTGAACAAAAACTAATTCAAGCAGTTGAGACAAGATGGAACTCTGTATTCGACATGTGGGAGAGATTGTCTGAGCAAAAGGAGGCAGTTACCACAGTCCTCTGTCTCCTTGGAAAGAGCTCACTTTGCTTAAGTGAGGAACAATGGTCTGTCATCAATCTCTCTATCGATGCACTGAGACCATTTGAGGAAGCAGCCAGGGAGATATCAAATGAAAAAACATGTTTCAGTTTCATAGGTGATTCTCCTGGTGTCACTGCTTCTCAGAACCATTGCAACGTCTGAGCGCCAAGGTAGCAAGCTAGCAACTGAGCTGTCGGCGCAATGTCACCGTCGTTTCAGGGCTATTGAAATGTTTTATGGTCTTGCTGCCAGCACCTACCTGGACATTAGATTTAAAAACCTGGGATTCCATGACTCTGCAAATGTTGAGCCTGTAAAAGCTTGCCTTGTCACTGAATCTTTTCTGGTTATGGTTCTTTCTTTTCTTTCTTTCTTTCTGTTTGAACGGAGAGCTGCTGTAACATGCCAAAATAATTTCCCTCTGGGATTAATAAAGTGTTTTGAATCTTGAATCTTGAATCTTGAAATGCAATGCAGTCAGTGAGTCAGACTTCATAACCTTCATCATCTGCATCAAGCTCAGGCTCTGCCACCAGCTCTGTCCCAGCTCCTGCAACTACTTCACAAGCTCGTCTGCAGGGCCTGCTGCATCCCTACCTGCAGCAAAAGGTGGGATATGGACAGAATTTGACTCTCAAGTCCTTGCATCCCAGCAGCCTCGGACAACTGGCACTAATTCCCTAATTGAAATGCGCAGGTACTCAGAAGAGAGGCCAATTCCTTGGGATCAGGACCCACTACTTTGGTAAAACAATCCACCAACATTCCCCTCTGAGCAAACTTGCCAAGAAACACCTGGGAGTGGTTGCAACATCGGTGCCAAGCGAGCAATAAAAGTGAAAAATGTGAACAGATACTGTCCCTGAACAAAAACCTCTAACCAAAACAGGGGTTGTTTTAGTCTAGTATTGTATTTCCTGAACACACATTCTACTTGAAAAAAACATTTGTTATTCTTCTCAATTTTGTGGGGAAAATTGTTTTGTTACTGTTCTATTGTTTCTGAACAAAAACTTTTATGATGATAATGAAGTATTTTATATTTAACTACAAACTTTGCCCAAATTCTGTCCTGGGTTTTAACTAATTAATAATCCAAAGGAATAATCACAGAAACACTTTAAGGTCATGAAAATTCATTCAGATTTAGCAATTTGATGATACATCCACCTTAATTATTTAAACGTATCGGTATTATACTAGCCCTGTATTTACTGGGTATCAGATTGATACCAAATCTTGCAGTATATTGCAGTATTGCAGTAAAGTTCAACATAGAGCTTGACTGATGTTTGCTCATACTTTGTGGTGTTTAATCTTACACTCATATCTTCATGATGTAAAATTTATGTGCTTGTTTGATCACTGAGCTCAGATAATGTGCCAATTAAAATGTTTTGGTTAAAAAGCTTAAAATGTATCTCACAGATTTCATGTTGTAAACTGGTTAAAAACACAAAATAAGTGGTTAAGAAAATGTTAAAAACCCCAGTTAAGTTGTAGAAACTATGGTCCTGAGATTGAATGTATTCATACTTTGGAGAAATGCACATTCTCTGAAACATAAAATATTAGCAGTGTTGCCAACTCCTCAGTAAGGAAAATCGCTATTGGCTGTCCTAAAACTCGCTAAATGACATCATCGCCTAATTTGCATAATTGACTATGTGTATGTAATTGTAATGGACGCTGTAGGACAGAGGAATAACGTCCTGGGAGACACAAAAAATTTGTAAAACACACCCTATATATGTTTAAAACTACAAATGAACTTTCTTCTGTCAATTCTTGTTTTTTTAATGTCACAGTTTCAACTCTCCTCCTTTATTCGTGCTTGGGACCGGCAAAAGTGACCTAAAATAAACACCCTGGCGGAGTTATTTTTAGTTTCTAAATGTATTATTATTATTTTAGTGTAGCTTTCTCAAGTCTAGTTTGGTTTTTAACCTTATGGTTCACTTGAGGAGCCTTCTGGAGCCTGCCGTGGCTTGGCGCATGCGCGATTCATCTGCAGTCTGGACGCAGAGGGGTGAATATCTCCTGCTCTGACTGCAGCTTGGAGGGACTAATGTGCCAGGACTGGGCTGCCTGTGAGTGCTTTGAAAGGGGGAGGAGCCCACGGCAGCACCCGCTGCTTGTTGAGAACAGTAGAAAGCAATATGTGCTTTGGCGACAAAGTCTCCAAAAACACCAGAAAAAGTCGCTCGATTTGTCACTAGTCGCTTTTTTGAAAAAAAAGTCGCTTGAGGGGTCTGAAAAGTCGCTACATATAGCGACAAAGTCGCTAAGTTGGCAACATTGATTATTAGTGTAACTTGAAGTTATTCATTTTTATGATCAATTTCTGTATGCTGCCTTTTGGATTGTGTGCAGTGTTTTTTAAAGTCACTGCTTGTTGTTAGAGCACCTCACATACATAGGAAGGCGTTTGTTGCCCCTGCACAAGGATGACCATGGAAGTATCATGTATCAGTTGGTAGAGCTGACATCTACGAACCCCAGGGTTGGTGGTTTGACTCCCGTTCCCCCTGGTTCCTGGCCACATGTTGAAGTATCCCTGGATAAGAAACTAAAAATGGCGGCTGGTGCTAAATGATCAAGAATGCTTGACAGTAATTGCCCAAAAACAAAGCAATTTTGTTGGGATTAGGCATTGAAACGTCTTGGTTAGGTTTAGACACTAAACAAACATAGTTAGTCTTAGTAAAGATAATGTTTGTCTTCAAAGTTACTGCTTCCTTAACTTCACATGACATTTGTCACATGACCTGCATCATGTGACATGACCTGCATCATGTGACAGAATTATGACTGCAAACAATGCAATTTGGTTGTGATTAGGCACAAAGAAATCTGGGTTAGGTTTAGGCACTAAACAAACATGGTTAGGATTAGTCAAAATCTATTTTTTGTCTTAAAGCTTACTGCTTCCTTAACTTCACACAACATCATCTTTCATGCACAGGCGCGAGCCTTGCAGCAGGCTGTTTCGCAGTCTCTCTTTGTGATGTCTTTTTCTTAAACTTTCTTTAACTTATTTTTATTTTTCGGTCTTTTCAGTAAATAGTTTAG
>JAUMHL010000010.1:1440822-1451580 GCA_032362345.1 Sandelia bainsii
CCAGGAGAGAGTTACAATAGTCGAGTCTAGAGATGACCATTGCCTGGACGAGGAGCTGTGCAGCCTGTTGAGAGAGACCTCACCTCAACACAGCAGGTTCAGATGTCTTACTTTATGAATGAGAATGTGTGTGTGTGTATGTGTGTCTACTGTCACCTGAGCACTGGCATACTTGAGCGTGGGAGTTGATTCCAAAACATCAAAATAAGAGCAGCAGCCAACACAAAAGGCTCTCTGCTGCACTCCACACACTCTGGATATGCATGACACTGGCAGTCAGAGTGTGCACCAGACAGATCAGTTGACTAATCGCACCCTGTTCAGGGAATACACTTGCTGCCAAGAATAAAGGAGATCTGCAGTGAGAGTGTGTGTGTATGAATATGTGTGCCTGATGTCTAGCCATCTTGCCAAGTGTGTGTGTGCAGGCCCTGCATATTCTCAGCCATGATTCAGTGTGTACTCAGACTTTTTGGTGAGTGTGGCACCATCAGTCTGATGCTCTCCATCTGACAAGCTGGTGAAAGTTGATATCTATTTGATGTATGATTCATTTAACCATTCATACTAGATATTTACATCAGGGACCCCTCTCTCTGTATGTCTGTCTCTAGGTCTCTCTCGCAGAAATACCAGAGCAGTGGCTTTTTAATAGTATGTGGAATGTTGTAAAGATGAAGAGCACTACACAGTAATGCATGCCCATGGAAAAACTTGCTTATGTTATAATTTATAATTGCTGGCATACATATCTATTTGCAAGCTGTGCAGGAAAAGAGGGATTTCTATAGCTTTGCATTCACATTCTTTGTGAAAAATGGATTTTTGCAAACTGTAACTCTCATAGATGGTTATAAGGTGAGATGGGACTGTAGCTCCACCAGGAATAATAATAGCCAGATAGCAGCCTCAGCAAGAAATAATGTGAAATTTGACAAACACCTGTCTTTCTGTTTCCAATAATCAGCGATCAATTCAGTCCAGTCAGCTGTGTCTCCTAAAACTGACTTTGCTATGCAACTACACTGCAAACACTGTTTTTTTGTAGAGAATATGATCATTTTATGGATTATTTTCCACGTCTGTGTGTAGTTGGGTTTAGGGAACAAAAGCACTTTGGATAAAGTTAGAAAACAATTGTTTGTTTTTAATGTAACAAAGATTTTGTTGAACCTTAACCAAGGGCTATAACAGTCTAAACACAACCATAAAGAAAACTGCAATTTTCTGCAGAAAAGGGGATGTTGTAGGTGCAATGTTTCAGTGGTAAAAAATCCATTGTCTACAAGGTCAGATAGTTTGATGGAATAAAATAAGTTGGGAACACACAATGGGAACACATTTTTCTTGTTAGGCTGATGGAGACACAGAGCCAGAACAACCTAACAAGAAAGAAGTCCAGTTGCCATCAGGGTCCAGTAGTGCTCTTTATATTGTCAACATGAATCAACAAAGCAGGTTTTTGTTTCTTGTGGGGTTTTTTTTGTCTCACATGGTGAAAAATGTGAATATAAAGTAAATTTCATTTCATGTTGAGCTATTGAAAAGCCTCTCAGCTGTCACTTCCTGGTTGGTCTTTGCTGATAGGCTGTTTATTTTCTTAGAATCACAGTTGTGCAGCACTGAAACCACAGATTATATTGTAGCTATTCAACCCCCCACTGGCCAAAAATCAATTAATGCAGCTTTACTCTAACTTTATTAGGATTAGAAAATAAAGCCATTAATCTAATTAACAGTGTCAGTAGATTTCTCGTCATCCTACTGTACATAAATGGTGAAACGCACAAATCACATGCAACAGTCCTGTGACATGTGAGTTCTAACATGATATCCCTTCTGCAGTACTGCAAGCTGCACTGCAACTGCCACTAATCACATACTGTATGATTGATTTAATTGAAGTAATCTGATACAACTTGGCTCTAATTTCTTAACTTTGTGCCAGCATTTCATAGTCATTTCATCTTTGTATGAACCAAGGCAATTACTCAAATCTGGGAACACGGAAACATTGCTATAATGAATCCCTCACAGGCATGAACATTCAGTTGATCAAACAGGTTTCATGCCGCAAGATATGTAGTAAGATGTAGTGATGATGATCTCTGAAATTACATGGTGGTGAAATGTCAGCAGGACAAATAGCAATGTTGGCAGAAATTGTGAAAATATGACCTGAGTTGTAATGAAGTGTAAATTTCCCACTATATGAATCTCTCTTTTTTTCTGTCCAAACTGCAGAGGAAGGTGAGATATGCTGCTGCTTAGACTGCTGCTATACTCACCTCTGGAACATTCTGTCTGGGAAAGGTCTTACTTTACAGTAGCAATGTGGTGACAGCAGATAGGGCCAGACTGAGGCAGCGTGGGCCAGGCTACTTTAAGATTTAAATCCCTGTAAGGGCATGAAGTGAAAAGTCACCTGAACTGAACTTACTTTTATTAGCTTTTCAGCTTGCTCTCAGTCACTGTGACCTACAGTATATCATATCATCGCCTGGTTATAAATCACAGGTTTTTGAGGTAATACTTGGTCAATATTTCTTATAAATATACCATATTCTACCATATATCATATTCTAATGCTATAAATTATATATTATTATATCTGTATGCATATGTATAATATATGACATGTAGACAGGAGAAGCTGGGGATCCAACCCTGTGATTGGTGGACAACCGACTCTACTGATCAATACATGTATCATACAAAACATATTTGCTGTACACTGATAGCATCCTAAATTAAACTCAAATTCAACTCAGATATTTCTATTACAACAACTACGCACCTATGTCCTTCCTCTACATTTGACCTACTGCAGGTGTTACAGAGCTTGGTGTAGAAACAGCACAATGTCTGGGGACCAGGTCCAGTTCTGAGGACTTTGCTGCTGAAGGGCAACGGCAGGATAAAGCCCCACACTACCTGAACACTCCACATAGGTCTCATTACGTTGGTTTATTTATTATGAAAAAAATTATGCGCTGATGTTATATAAAGTGGACGAAGTATGTCAAATCAGAGTGAAACGACTTATCATGTCTCAGCTCTCATGGTTAGTAATAGAGTTTAGCGTACCACGTCCTGGAAATCCCACCAGAGGGGAATTAACCTGTTAAAATTAATAACCATTGCATCCTGCCCACCCACACGTCTTTTGATTCATATTTCACACTCTCACAAGCTTTTGTTCTTGTTGCTGGAGAGACATGCACAGGGGGAAATACTTTAGCCTCAAAATGTCACTCGCTGCTCTTTCCTCGCCAGCTGCTGCTTAGAAACGCTGTTGATTCATGCTGCTGTATTTTTATTCTCCTCCCATCTTGTCTTTGTCTTCTCCTGTCTCCTCTTTTTTGTTTTAAATGTTTTATTTTGTGCCAGGGAGATGGATTTCCTTACACCACAACATTGTTCGAGCTCATCCTGGCAGTGTATTTCTTCTCCTTTCTCAGTGCAGCTGTTGGTGCCATGTTGTCTGGTTTTGTTTCATTTAATGGTGCAGTCTGAGTCAAGATTTCTGTCCTTTGACACTTTGTTCTTTGCAACAGAATTTTTGAAAACAGGGTGTGAGAAGGCATGTAGGTTGTTAGCATATTCTCAACGCTCCTCCTTGTCCACCTATGCATAAGAAATCCGTGTGTTTGACTTCTTCCTCTGGGGGTGTGCAGCTTTGAAGGTCTTCTCTTGAAAACACTGAATGATTTGGGCATGAGCTAGAAGCACAAAGGTTGTAGAGAGGTGTAAGTGATCTGATCTGATTACAGCAGAAGATATCCGTCCACCACAGCTAAGGGGATCAAAAAGACTGACGTTTATCTTAAATACACTGTAACTTAAAAAAAAGAAGAAGAAATTACTTGATTTAGCTTAGTGAATGACTCACATGAAACAGTTGGGATGGAATCCGACATCTGTTCAGACTCTGAGATCTATACACGGTTGCCCTAATTTCTTACACGGCAGTCACATCCTTTAAGATATGTTTTGGAGCATATTTCTATTAAAAAATGGTAGAAAAATGTTCCATATTTGATACATGTATTAATTGATTTAAAGAAAAAAAAAACACTTACACATTATCACTTTATTGTCTACAATTGTGTTCTCCTCCGATGACACCACTATTGTGGTGACATGAACACAGTATAATACACTAAACACTTTTTGGTTGATCTCCACAGGATGGTGCAGATTTTCAAGATTTTGATGGTCGTTTGATGGATGTGCTGTGCAAATAATGAAACCACAGACAGCATTACTTTATATATCTTATGATTACACAGTAACCCAACAACCAGTGAACTCATGAAAACTGTTGACACCCTTAGTTCAGTTGTTTGAAAAAAGCCCCTTTGGTAGCAAATACAGCTTTCAGTCATCATATACTACATATGTAAACAGATTTCTGCAGCTTTGTGTGTGTGTACCAAATTCCTACATGTGTTCCTACATATATTTCTCATTTCATCCAGTTGAAATAGTATTAAACGCTAACTGACAGTTTATGCCACACAGTAACTTATATTCACAGTATATTTTTCTTTTAACAAATACAAGGTAAATGCTGTTCTCATATTCCTTCAATAAAGAGTGTTTGGTCTGAAACTCCACTAACAAACAAGATGACAGAACAAGCTGCTCCATGAGTGCAGCTGCGTCAGTTTCACTTTGAATAGATGTAAAGTGACAGTACTGGCACTGTGTCTCCAACCATTATCAACAACATGTCTCCCTGTATACATGTATTATTTTCACAAGCAACAAACAAATATCAACCAACGAATATGTATGTTTTAACATGACAGTAGCAGAGATGAGAAATGCAAAACAAAGAGGAGGTGTCCACAGGCATTTTGGTATAAAAAAAATGCATTTTACAACCCCACAATCTTACTCTAACAAAAGTGCTTTTGTTGCACAGACTTAACTTACAGATTGAGGACATGCAGCAGAAAATAGTCCCTACATGACACAAGAAAGAGTCTATTTTCTGTTTTATATGCTTTAGCAGGGCTTATTAAACAGCCTGTAGTAGGAGAACATAGTGAGTTAGAAAGCCTGTGTTGGGTAATATAATGTGGGTCACTGTCAAGGATAATTTGAGATAAGACTCAGAATTTGTGCTATTAAGGTAGCTTTTCATTTCACAAAGCCCAGAGCACACACCTAGAACTACAAGTTCACCGTGACACAATGGGCCAACTGAAAATCTAAAATACTATTATTATAGTACTAAAATAATATGTATCTGCATGTTTCACTTTCTTTGGTATTTATCTGACTTATCTTTAATGTGCTTGGTGACACATCCAGTTCAGAACAGACTGCATGTTAGAGAATGTGCTCTGTCACACTCCTTTTTTTCTTTTTACTATGATGGTAACTTGTTTCATATACTGAACCTTTTGTACAACCTGTCACACTCCAGTCCTGCAGTGCCCCTGCTTCTTCTTCCATGATTGGATGGCTGTGTCTCTCATTGCCTGCTCCTCACCATTAACTGACCACTCATCCTGACACTTTTACGCTATTACTCTGCGTTACATACTTGTCAAACACTTTACTGCTCTCTCCCTCACTTTCTCCTTCTCACATCTCCAGCTCCACTCCAACTCTGACAAGTGTGATGGGTCTGTGCGTTTCTTGTGAATAGCCAACTCACAACATTTGTCAAAGTAACTCTAAGTCACAGCTCCAGTCTTGTTTCATTGACTGTACTTGAGGTTTGTCAACTTTTGAGTCCAATTAGTTTTAAAGGATTCATATCCTCTTTCTGACCTATACTGTGAAATCTGATTATGTATTCTATCTAATCTATTAGTCAAAAAGATGCTTAGATAAAGATCTGATATTTTGTATTAATATATGAATCATCATAACTAATTACGTTAATTGTTTAAATTTTTCCTAACTCTACAGTGCAATTTGACTAAATAGGACAATATATTTTACAATAACTTTAATAAATCTGAAAATGACAGTGGATCTCCAAAAATATAAACTAAAGCTTTCTCAGTCAAGTGTATGAACAAGTGAACATACTTTTCCAAAATACCAAGCAGTATATGTACCTGAACATCTTATGCATAGTTTCTGAGTCCAGTCCATTTCCATTATCCATAAAGGAGAGGGATTATTTTCCTTTTATCATAGCCTTATCAATCCAGAACTGTTTGGCATTGGCATCTGGATCATAGGCATTGTCTGTAAAATAAATACATATCTTCATTCTGTATCAGAATGTTTTCTGCCTCTGAAAACACAATAATATAGATGGAATCAACACAAGCCACAATTTAGAGTCTGATGCCTGCAACACATTTTCCAAATGGAATATTAATTTTGCCCATTCTTGCTGACCACCAAACTTACACTGTTTAGTGTATATGGAGCCAGAACAGTGACAAGACGGGACATTGGCATTAAAAACAATTGTACTAAAAAATGTATTAGCACTGCAGAAAAGTGTTGGTACTCAAAAAAATAAAGCAGTCAATAAAAAAATAATGTAATGCAGTTCATTTTCCAGCATGAACTTTTGATGGTGGCCTCGGAAAAAGGACATTCTGTCTTCATAGATCCACGTCTTTTGAGCCGTTTTCACATATAATTTTCACATAACAATGCCAGGAGAATCAGATCTGGAGATTGTGCAGAGTGGTGTTTTCACACGTATAGCGAACAGCAGGAGATTGTCAGGGTCAGGTTCAGGTTCAGGTTACTTTATTTGTACCCGTAGGTAGATTTGATGTGCAGTCATGAGTCACTCATCCCTATATACACACTTCAGCACAAGAACAATTGACAACAAATAAAAACAATACAAATACCGAAAACAAAAACAATACCTCATTAAGCATTGTGTATCCCATAAGGTATATAAAGCTGTGATCTGTTCAGCAGAGTGATGGAACAAAGCTGTTTTTAAATCTTTTCGTTCTACATTTTGGGACCAGAAACCTTCGTACAGAGGAAAGAAACTGACAACTCACTATGCAGAGGGTGTGAGACGTCAAGAAGAGCTGAACCAGCCAACCCCTGTAACTGTCTGGTGTACAGGGATGCTGGATTCAGCTGTGGCTCAACAATCAGCCTGTTAGACCATTTCACAATCTGACTGAGTGAGTTTCTGTTCTTTACAGATGAATGTCCAAACCATGATACCAAGGAAAAGGATAAAATAGATTCAATAAAAGCACGATAAAATAAAATCATGATAGTTCTATTGATGTGGAAACTTGAAAGCCTTCTTAGACATGAGTCACTGGAGCCCTTTTTTGCACACAGCTTCATAACTGTTGCAAGATATTTATAGGATTGAACACATTCCACCATCTGACCCTTAATGGAAGTGACCTCCTGTGCTTCGTGGATGTTCTGAAGTCAATTGACAGATCTTTTGTCTTAGATATGTTTAACTGAAGGTAGGACTCATCACACCATTTAACAAAGTCATCCAGGACTGGGCTGTGGCTGTTCTCATTATCCTGGAGCAGACTGACAATAACAGAGTCGTCTGCATACTTTAAAATTGCTGTTTTCATACCTGCTCTGACACATATTTGTGTACAGGATGAATAATAAGGGGGAGAGCACGCATCCCTGTGGAGAGCCAGTTTAGGAGCAGACCGGCACCGTTGTTCAGTGTTCCAGTGCATGTCTGAAAGCAGTATTAGTATGCAAATCATGCTCTCCTTAGCCCCTCCCTCTAGAAGCCATCTACCATGTTACAGTGATAGAGAAATGAAACTGAAAACTACTGACATTGACAAGCAACTATTGGTGTTAAAAAAAATATATTGCTGAAAAACAGACAAATGAAAAAAAATAGAAGACTGTGACTGAAAAACATGATACTTCAAAAAAAAAAAAATCTAAAAAGAAAATTAATTGAAATTGTGTTACATTTATTTTCTATAAAAACCTTTTTAATAATCCCTGTGTTTTTATTTTCCATTGTCTTTTGGTCCCATTTCTATATGGAACTGATGTATGGCTTTCTTCTTGTGTAATAGAACTTGAGGTTGCATTTCTAGATACAGTGGTGAGCTGTGCTGTTACAGTATTCCTAAGTACTCCTGAGCCCAAGTGGCTATATCAATCACAGTACCATGACAGTTTCTCAAGCAGTGCCGCCTGAGAACTTGAAGGCCATGCACATTCAATATCAGTTTCTGCTCTTGGCCCTTATACACTGAAATTTCCCTTGAGCCCCTGAATCACAGACATCACTACAGTAGTATGTAGTAAAATAGAAACTAAACTGGAAAATGTATTTCTTCAAGAAAATGCACTGTGAATGATGAAATGCCCTGGATATTGTAAAAATGCAACAGTTATATTCTGTACAATTACTTATAGAAACTTTGAGAAGAAACCGGAACATTTTAAAAAGTTGAAAAAAAAAAAAAAACCCTGAAAAGATCTGAATTTGTTTGCCTCAAAGAGCTGAAACTTCAACTAAGTGCATGAAAAGTATTAGTTGATTGTAGTGATAAGCTTAACAATGTTTAGAATTTATAAACTACTACTATTTAAAAAAAAATTATTTAAAGTTTGTTAAACTGTGTTATTACCTGAAATAATGAAAAAGCAGTTGAATCTCGTGAAGTGAATTTCAAAGTTAAAGAACATTTGAACATTGTGTGCAATCAATCCCACTATAACAATCTGAAAAAAGCTGAATATTTCAGATAAATATTATTAAAAAAGCTGAATTTTATTTTAAAAAACTGAAAAAAGCATAACAATATAGCCTTGAGGGACTTTGATTTGAAACTACACTTACCCCTTATTAAGACTCTTAATTTGAAGTTGAACTTATAGGGGTGTGCATGTGTGTGTGCACATACACAGTGTCTCTTAACAAGCATGTTTTACCTGATCATCACTTAAACAGTTGACTGTTAAGAAGTACAAACTGAAGTACTACTTAATATAAACATGTTGGTTAGTATCCAGGAAATCTCTCAGTTATTATCACTATTAGGAATATTGGTAACAACAGTACTATCAGGAATATTAATATAATAATAAGGATCAGAAAAGTCCAAAAAACTGCATGATGGAAGAATAATAGCTTAATGTCTTGAGACCTGTTTAAACTTTGATTGGTGTCTGTAACTTGAGGTATGCTGAGGTAGTTAAAGCTCAGAGAGGGTTGAAGATTCTTTCCATTCACTCTCATTATAAAAATCTGCTTAAAAAAATATAAATGGAATCATAAATGTCCTTAAAAAGCTGAACATTTGGATACTTTTCTGTAGCTGAAAGTATGCAGAACTATTTAGATGCTGAAAAACGTACGGAAGATCACAGAATAATAAAGAAAAGGAAAACAATACTGTGAATGCTGAAGAGCAATTGTGATAATGACTCACCTATGAGCTCAGCTATTGCGCTGAAGGGCCGGGTGTGGCTGGTGGAGTTGGTGTGAAGAGACTTGGGACAAAGCTGCAAGTGGAGAAAATTAATTCAGTCAACATGTCCTTAACCTTAATAAAACAGCTTTACCATGTCATATTGTATAAAACATGTTTTGCGTGATATGTTGACATTAAAATGGAAATCTTACTTAATGGTTGCACTAATCAACTATTAATTTAATTAAGGGACAGACTAGAGCTGCGACTAGTCATTGCAGATCATACAATTATACAGGCAATTTGCTTGTTACTGGCCATTCTAAGTAACGACAACTAGACCAACAGCAATACATGTGTACAAAAACATCAAGCTTTTATCAGATGTGCTTTGATGATGATGATGATGCTTTGACCTGCTGAAACCCTTGATGATGGTGGTTTCAGTGGAGAAATACCAAGCTATATCAACTAAAACAAATTAAAGAACAATTAGACTCTGATTTTGTTAGCAGCTGCAAGAAACTCACCATACATGAATACAGCACAGAGGAGTGTTAAAATGCACTGAAAAATAACAAAACTCCCCTTCTATTAAAAATTGAATTTAATGCACTTGTTTATTTTTCACTATTAACTTATGACCGGGCTCTACATGCTCTACACACAGATCCATGTCTCTTAGTATGCTAATTCAGTTTTCCTTAGTCTTTCTCCTCAGTAACACAGAAAGGAAAGTGAAAACCACTGACATGGGAATTAGAAAACTGGGGACATAGTTATTTGTAAGTTGATTCTCAACACGTATGATTGTGCCATTTTTGTTTGTTTATTTAATTTGACATTTCATAAAAAAAGTGGGAAAATGTAGGAAGAAAATAGTTAAAGTGGGCTAACATGCAACAAAGGGCGTCAGTGAAGGCCCAAACATAATTTTTACTCTGAAGAACTTTCTACATATCACTCCATGCACTGTAATAATAGCTCTATTGTAATAAACAATAGAACAGGTTGACAACAAACATGAACTCTTTCATTTCGGGGAAAATGAAAGAGTAAGTGTGATTATCTAGAATCTAGATAATAATAGAACAAGATCACTCTAAATCCACTCTTATGGAAACATAACTATCAGCTAGACAACGCAGCGCAGATTTTGGAGGCAGGCGCTGAAGTTGATCTCCACTGTCTGTAAGACCTCAGGGTATGATGGGAAACACCTGGCTCTCACCTGATCTAACATCTGATTGGTTCAGGTGTTTGATCAACAACAGGGCGTTTTATAGAAACGTTTCCTCTTTTATGTACTATGAAATACACTACTCACAAAAAGTTAGGGATATTCGGCTTTCGGGTGAAATTTCAGGATGAACCTAAAATGCACTAT
>JAUMHL010000010.1:1476429-1491616 GCA_032362345.1 Sandelia bainsii
AGTGCCTTGAGATGATCTTTGTTATGATTTGGCGCTATACAAATAAAGATGAATTGAATTGAATTGAATTGAATTTACTCAGCTGAAGTGTTTTTTTCACAATTGGAAGCCAGTCATGAGCAGTGGTTAATGCAGCTTACAGTAGGGCAAATGCGATGTGAAAACTTGAAGCCTCCAGTGTACAGTGTACAACTAGTTGCATACAGTACTACTGATGCATTTAGGGAAAATGGATTTTCAATATGGTGTCCCATTAATTTTGAAAGTTTCCTGATGGTGTGGATTTTTGTGCATGTGAACTACAGTCCAAGCTATGTTGGGTTCAAAACTTCCTCTGGCTGAATCTTCTTTGGCTTCTTACTTAAAGTTGAATGGGATGAAATAATGTTGAATCATACAACTCTTCTTTGTCATTTTTTAGGGGTTATAATGCTCCTACAAATTTTATTCAAATGTTATGATAATTATGGGTGTAAATGTTTACTACTAGATTTTTTCTTGTAAAGTGCAGAATCAGGTGATGAACCCAGAAACTGCAACAGTCATTACAATTGCTTGTAAGTCAACTGTAGATCTGAAAATCAAGAATCTCTTAGCCATAGGGTTAATGGCTGTATCAACATTCAAATACACTTAAGGAAGCATGCACATGCACTAAAAGTATGATATTTATGGCATAGCTGTGTTTTCTTGTAACCCCCTATACATTATTTGATGTTTATGGGTTAACTTGAAGTTGAAAACCATATAATCCAAATATTACATGCTTCAATAACAGTTTCCTCTTTAAAGTTAATGCCATTGTGTATCACAGGTACTTCATAGAAAATGAAGAAGAAAGACCTCTGTATTTCACGATCGGTGTGAACAATGGCATCATCAGAACAACCCAGGCTCTGGACCGGGAGGAGACAGCGTGGCATAACATCACTGTGATGGCTGCAGAGGTCGGTAAGTTCACAGCAACAGCAGATCAGATCAGACTGTCTGCAATTAGTTTCTCTGCACATCCATTCATCAACATGCCATGCATAGCTGGCCCCCCAGCAATCCATCCTCCACTGTTCGTTTCGTTTCTTCAAGGTGACTCACTGAACACCCACGGCGAATCATGAAACATTTACATGGGGTGGCATGAGGTTTTGGCGAGCTGGCAGGAGAATGATCCCCTATGAGTGAATGCCACTGTGCATGTTTGTTGCAGTAAAATATCAGCTGAGTTAAATTTTATTTATTAACCTTTTAAATGTATTAAACCAGGTAGATCCAAGTGAGCTTAACAACCTCTTTCTGAAGGGAGACATGGCCAAGATGGCAGCTTCAAGTTTCCGACAGTAAAGTCCAACATGAAACACAGACTCATACAATACTAAAAGCAGTCAACAATGTGTAAAGGTTTTCATCAAGCTAAGAGAAAAATATGTTTAAAAAAAAGATTTTTTAATGAATTCCTGACTTTCTCTTTCTTGTTTATTTCAGTGACTTGACAAACAAATCTTATCTTATAGAAATATTTGACATTTTATTGTCCATTTACAAATTTGTGAACTGAACAGTTGAAGTGGGACTGGTAAATTCTGCAACCCCCTACCCCCCTTGTAGATCTGCTCCTGTTGAACATACCCTTAGTTTTCTGCTTGGGGGTGGTCGCACTTCAAGTTTCTGATGACATGTAGCTCCTGTGGTTGAATGCACATATATTGAGCTGCTTTGGTCAAGAGCATCCAGAAATGGATGTAATTAACCACTTTAACCACTGTAATTAATCACTTTTAGAAAGAAACACGTGCGGCACATTTAAGCTGAAGAGAATACTTTGGACTAGAAACAGAACAAAGTCAGTCCCAATTTTGTGCAAAGATTTTAAAAAGTAAAACATATTAGAGAATATAATGATAGCTACAAATGTAGCCATATTTTTCTCAAATAATAAGCTTATGCGCTCCCCCTTTTTCCTTCCTCCCTGTGGTTTGTTTTAATTGCACCTGTCTAGCTTCATGCCAGCAGATCAGCTGGTGACTGATGGCGTCCAGCTGGGATTTAGGGAAGACATGGCCTCCAAAAGACAACAACAAACTGAACTGTAACAGAAAGACTGAGAGAAGACGAGAGAAAGATGTGGATGTGTAGTTGTGATCAGGACTGTGGTTCTGTGTGGCAGTCCTCCCCCTCACATTTACATCCCTCTCTCCACATCTAACTACAGCTGGTTCAGTCCAAGCTTTTGTCCCACTGGTCCACCCACTTGCTTACCCTTTATGTATTTGTATTATCAGAGTTTAAACACCAAGCTGTGGACTGTTGCTGACTCGCACGGATAACAAAAGAAAAACATAAATGTTTCAATATAATATATCTAACAGCAGTGACTGTGCAGCAGAAGAGTGGATTCAGCTCCCCAGAGTCACACAAACACAAACACAAAAGCCAGTCTAGTCTTATGTTTCTCACCTTCCATCTGACTATGTTAATCACAGTTTTTATCATTTTTTAATTAACATTAAAAAAGCAAAATGGAGCACACTCCACTCCAGAAAGTGGCGGAAATTGAAATTCAATTTCATTTCAATTCAACTTTATTTATATAGCACCAAATCACAACAAAAGCCGCCTCAAGGCACTTTACGTTGTAAGGTTAAAAACCTTGCACAGAATATAAATATATACAGACAGAGAGAGAGAAGGAGGAGAGGAGCTCAGTGTATTGTGGGAGGTCCCCCAGCAGACTAAATCCATAGGAGGTAATGCACCTAAAAGCTGTTTGCCAACTGCCAGTAAGCACCAAAAGAAGCATAATGGAGAAGAAGCGTTTTGTCTTGTTGTCCAAAGAAATTATACTTTTAGTTTCAATATGGACATCTGATGAATTTCAGCAGGGGCACGAAGACTATAAATAAGCTCTTATTGCAGCGATCCATCTTCTGTTTTCTGAGATGTAATGGTTCTGTGGTTGATATGCGTTAGTTCATTTCAGCTGTTTGGTTCTGTGGCCTCCCAACGGAACTGTTTCACAAAAAAGTACAAAACTGGTTTTCAGTCAGTCTAAAAGTGTACTGTATAGCACAAGCAGTAGGCAGAAGAGAAGGGGAAGCTATTCTGACTTTGTTTAACAGCATTATGTCCAAGAAATTTGTTTTCTTTGGTTTCACTAGAAATTTTAATATAATTAAAGTTCTGAATGTTTGTGTCTCTGAGCTACAGAGTTTACAATAAAGATCCAATAGAGAAAGAATAGGCACTGCAATTTGTATTTACTGCACTGTCCAATTTGAAATCTAATCTCTTATAGTTTAGCATGTGACCAATGAAATTAATACAAACTTAACAGCAGTAAATGCCAAGTATCATTTTTTGTTGATTGCATTCATCCATCAACACTTTCCAGTTGCAATAGCAATTAGTTATGGAACAGTGAGGGTTTTTTTGTTTTGTTTTTTTGGTGTGTGGGTTTAGCATGCTGTTTTGTAGAAACTTAGGTTAGACTTAGACTTGTGGCTGTGAAGAAAACTGCCGTCACAATGAAAATAATTCCCATTTACAGTATTGCAGCATTAGTCTTGTCTAATGTGCTGGTCTTTGAAGCTTTGCATGACCTCAGTAACAAATAACATAAAGATTAGCACATACAGATTAAACACATTTTTAGAAGACTATTTAATTCTGTGGAATTCTCTTTAAGAAACGTTTAGTGATCTGACAGGTCCTCTGCATAACGTCACATATACAGTGTTGTGTATGTACTGAATGCATCTGTACAATTGTCCATCACTCCTTTCTTCTTACTCCTTCCCCATCATTTCTCTCCAGCCGATGCTTATCTTACCAATTACCATTTCTCCTACTCGATTTTGCACAATATTTGGAGTAATGAACTGTCACCCTGATGTGCATCTCTGTGGATTAATCTAAGAATTTATTTAAAAATTCAACATGGGGGGGTGGGTTGTTAAGCAGTCATCTATGAACCACAGAATCAGTGGTTCCAGTGGTTCAGTGGCCACATGTTGAAGTATCTTAAAATAGGCAGAATTCAGTAAGTAAGGACAAAATACTGGACCCTTAACTCTTGGTGCTTTAAATGCAGCTGCTTGTCAACAAGAATTTGCCTATATCACAATCAAAACTGTTACTCCTGAAGGTTTGCTCTCATTTGAGCCACTAGGAGATGAATTTGAATTTAAAGTTTCCCTGCTTCAAAAGCAGTGTTTTCATTTTGAATATTATACAGTGATGTTTCAACAACTGATGCATTCTTCTGAATAAAAAGGCAGTAATCATTTAAATGCTGTTGTGCAATATTGTGCAATGTACTGTATACTTTATAGCCAGAGACTGATGGTTTGAAAGAAGAGTGAAGGAAGCCATTCCATATAATGTCTGCATTATCAAACAGGACAAGCCACTCCTTGGCAGGTTTCTGTTTTTAAGTGGAACTTTGTAACATCAGTCCAGGGACTATAGTTGTGACGGATTTCATCATGTAAAATGCATTATTTTATACAGTCGAAGAAAGGTAATAAAACAAAAGCAATTAAATATTCGGTCTGCAAGAGGCAACTGTATTTGCACATTTGACCATGGCAAAAAGTGTGTCATTCCTTAATAATGACATCAGACACTTACCAGACAAACCTGACTAGTATAGGCATAATGTTAATAACACAGCACAAAAGGATAAATGCTACCCGGCCCAGCAGAGTATGTGTCCAATTTATGTCTACATCTGGATATCTTCTGCTCTGCTCTCTTATTATTAAAGTCAGCACGGAGTTACAAATATAAATTTATAGCAGAGAGGTCAGGGGCAAAGGTCATCCACATTCTGTCTGCAGTCGAGACCAGATAAAACCATTCAGCTCTCCGGTGAATTAAGCAGAAAGAAGAGAGAGAGAAGAGAGAGATTTTTTTCCATTGCGGTATCTGACCTTCACCCTTGCCTATTACCTCAGGTCTGATCAGAAAGTGCCGCTCTTGCAGTGGCAAGCTTCTCCTCAGATATACTCTATAAACCTTCACTAATGGGATGAGCTGAGAGGAGCCCTGCAAAGTAAAGCACAGAGCTGGAGAGGATTTAGATGGGGAGAGATCACAGGTGGGGAATAGATGAGAGACATACTGTAAGGTCTGGATAGAGTATGAAACAAGACATCAAGACATCATCTTACCTGTGAATTGTGGCCCTCCTGCTATTGTTGGAGACTTAAAGACATACTGTACTTAAAGTTTAAATTTGGATATAAGTACTTGCTTATTTAAAGAAATTTATTTTTTAACACTTAAATTGTAAAACACTGTAATTTATTTTACAGCTGACTGTTTTGGTAATCGTGTACAGGTAATGATGTGCCTGTTCAGTATGTACCAAGGGACATGAGAACAAGATGCAAGTTTGAGAAACCAGGATTATTTGCAATTTACTGGTTTTCTGTGGTTCAACCAGTTATTAAAAAGCTACTACTTTTTACACTTTGTATGTTTGTATACATTCTATCAGCTTAGAAATATTGTGTTAGTTTCTATCTTTGACTTTGCTGAAGAGCAAATCACTTCTCGTGACCAATTTATGCAGAAAACCAGCAAATTATACTCCAGGTGATATGTTGGGTTTTTTTAGATTCTTTTTTGGCAGTCTTTATTAGATAGCTTGACAGTAGAGAGGCAGACAGGAAACATAGTGAGAGAGAGAGGGCATGACATACAAACTTCCCCAGTTGGACTCTAACGGGGGACATTGCAGCTAGTTGCAGAGCAACTTAGTGAGAACTTAATACATAATACATTTGCAGATTATGCAAAGTCAACTGTAAAAAACTGCAAATGTCATAAAACTATGCAAAACTACTGACTGTTGATTAGGATGCAGTAGTGCTCAGCCCCTTAACAATTCAATTCAGTTTATTTATATTGCACCAAATCACAACAAAAGTCATCTCAAGGTACTTTACAGTGTTTAAGGTTTAGGATCTTACAGAATATAACTATATATAGAATTATACGGAAAACCCAACAATCCCACTTGAGCAGCACTATGCCCCAGAACACGATCTGACTCATGCCCAGACATTATCAGGAGTTCATACATGCACACAAGGACAATAAACACTATGAGTTACATTATGAGTTGCTCTGATGAAATTGATGCAACTTGAATAAGCCTGCAATTTCAAGTTTTTCACTTTGATTTTCACTGTACCTACATCGGTTGATGATTTTGGTTTCCAGTGATCGTTGTGATGCCATTTTGTTCTAAACAAATAACTATAATATATGTATATATGTTTGCACATTAGTTAATATTTTCAACGTGAATAATTTGTGCGATTTAAGTGTATGCAGTTTTATCATTCTTTTTTTCAGTTTCTCTGGGGACTGACTCACTCTCTTCATCCTTCTTTCTGTCACACTTGGCCTCTCTCTGCAGCAGACTCTGAAGCTCCCATGTGCACAAAGCTTCTCTCACATTTTGTTGTCCTCACAGGATGCGTCAGAATTGATATTAAAATATAGCATGTAGGGCTCAACTCTAAAAGTAGTAGTGAATCTACTGCAAAGAAGCAGATGAAAATATTATTTACACAGCGAGAGAGTTCTTTTTCTAAGAAAAATTGGCATATAGCCTGTTCAGGTGCCAACTAATAGTATTTTCTGTGAGAGGGGAAGATCTGAAATACATCCTTGAAATGCCTGTCATAAAAAAGGAAAAAATATATATAACAAAAATACTGTTTATTTTTAAAACTCAGCCTAGAGGAAACCACACAAAGAAAAAACTCTCAACCAGAAATGTGATGAAATACAAACACTAAAATATAAACAAACAAGGACAAATGGATGAAACCCCAAGTTAAACCCCATCCTACGATAAACCCAGACACAACATGAAATAAGACTCTGCTCTCCCCAGCACCCAGAAACCACCAGCAAAATGAATTTCATCAAAGTACTTTTTGAACAAGGGATAAAGATGGACCAACAGCGTGGGCCCAGCAAAATCACAAACAAACAAAAAAAAGATAAATGAATAATGAATCAAACTTAATTTTACCTCACCAGAAATAAAAAAACAGAAATCACCTGTAGCCTGTAACATGTCACAATATGTGAATTAAATAACCACTTGGGTTGGAATAATGGCTTCATGAAAGGTCTATCTTCTCCTTCTCTATTTAACATAACTGGAGCACAAAAATGTTGTAACTAGTCAGTTCAACCGTTTTACTGCCTATTACGATACACATCACAGAAATGGATCCAATTCTGTAATTATCATTAAACCCTTCTGACCACTAGAACAGAGCATTATTTCAATAAAGTATAACACAGTTGCAGTAAAGAAGATTATGTTTTGCACTTGCAATATCAATTTGCCAAACAAGACACAACAAAAACAAACAAAACAAAATACACAATAACTTTAAAACTCAGTTCAAATTGTAGAATTGTGTCATTTCTTTCTTTGCCGGTAGAATAAAAACAATGACCCAATCTTTCCCTACCTCATTGCTGCAGCAGCTAAAACCTATTCTTAATTTTCAGATAACCCACGTATGGTGAGTCATGTTCCAGTCACAATCCAGGTCTTGGACGTCAACGACAACAGTCCATCCATCTCTGGGGGCAACAATGTCATCACAATTTGTAAGAACACCAAAAATGGACAGGTAGGTCTCTAATGCTGCATCCGAGGAGAACAAAAGAGTTGACTGGATGATGGTGTAATGGGCTTAAACTCTGATGAGTGACGAATAAATGTGTTAAAAAGGAAAGAGAACCTGGGTACATGAATAACAATGGATAACTTGAAATTATATTTGCCTTGACAAAGGAAACTCATAACTCACCAGCCAGCATTGTACTGGTTCTGACAAGACTAAAGTTCTGTGATAACTGGAATTAACTTCATTACTTAATTGGAATAGGAGGAACTTCATTTGCTGCTAAAAACAAACAATACATACATACAGAAGCAGCAGTAAAAAACTGCTGGCTTGCCATAACTGATCCATGAATGATGCAGTGCATGCAGCGTCCCACCAATCTGAATGTTCTGTCCAAAATGTTCTATACAAATGAAAAATATTCAGGTTTATGGCTGACAGCTCTGTTTGAAGTACTGATCCGTTCCAGTTTCTGTCTAATACTTTGACATAGTCTACACTATACAAGAAATTCAAATGTCTATAAAATACAACTGTTAATATGACTAAGACGAGTCTTAAACCGTAAGGGATAAGAACATTTTTGCTGAATTCTGCCGATTTTAAGATTTTACTCCTTAGTTGTTTATAACTCCAAATACTATAAGGTACACCATGTCCATATTGTAAAGCAAACACTCTCACATCATCACATTTTCATGTGATGTCTAATTTACTTCTGGTTCTAAAATAGAATAATTACTGAAGGGTTAGAGGCAGATAAAAACAGGCACTTTCTGCATATTTTAAATGTATATGTTGTGTGTAGCTAACAGGTAAGCTGCTCTGTCTCTCTCTCTGTGTACTGCAGTAAAACAATCCTCCACCACTTCTATGTCCTTCTGTAAAATGAAACGGCTGAAAAGATTATCACCAAGCTTTCTAATGAGGTGGAACACATAGGTATTTATGCCTAAAGTCAATATGATAATATTCAGAACATTAACAGTTTTCATATTTTCATAAAATTTTTTGGGCACCGGCCACTTAGATCCCCACAGGGTTTAATATGTTACATAAATGAAGCTGTGTTCACTGTGCAGTGGTAACTTCATTAATTATTCATAACTATATATTTGACGAGGCTATTCCCCCACACCGGATGTACAGAATGTAACAGCAAATGATATTTCATTTCTTGCACTTCAGAGAGGTGTAGTCAACTGTCTCACACAGCAGTTTTTACAGTCAAACCATCTGTTGCTGTCCATAGTGGCTGATGATCAGTTTACTCTCAAATATTTTTGTGGTAACTTTTAATTTATGTACATGTTTAGCAATATTATCAGGAGTCAATCAGGAATCAAGATGTTGCTGAATATGCTGGACATTCTGACACGAGTGGTTCATTAAGTCGACTTGGTTGAAACATTGTAAAGTAAGGAAAACCATGTGCATATTGTATTTACTCCTCTCAGCATGGCCCAACATTTGAGGCAAAATTAAAATGTGCTGTCTTGACTGCAAACTTTAAAGCACAACAATGGCATGAAGCATGAACTATGCAGGGAAAGATGCCCTATTGAAAAGTTGCACTTCTGCCAGCAGCATTTAGCATTTAAGGCAGGAGTCTACCAGTCCAAGCATGTAATCATTACATCTGATGTTTGTCACAGTCCAGTGAAAAATGTGAGCTGGAGTCAGTCACTTAAACAGGGTCTGTAATTGTTGTTCTGTCACTAAACTGCGACAGAACTGTATATATTTTTGCTAAAACCTTTGTGAATCCCTTCAGTTTGCTGATTGTTATGTGTATGTGTGGTTAACAGATAATTTAACAGGGTGAGAGAGAGAATGTCAATTGTAGTGACTAATGTGGAGTCCCGCTGTTTCTTGACCTTTGAAATGCACCTTGTCTGTATAGTTTTGTGCAAGGTGCTACACACACAGTGCACAGGTAGGATGAGTGAAGGAGGTGGAGAGTTTATTCAAATAAAGCAGTGCCAGAGGGCAGGGCAGGAGCTCAGTGCTGATACTTCCATTTATTGATTTTTATCAGTTGGTGGATTTACCTTTTCTGAAGCGTACCAGCAGCTTCCGTCAAACAGACTAATTTTTAGTGGTGTGGAGCGGAGAGCCACTTTTGTTATGCTTCAGAAATGCACTGCTGTGCATCCGGTGGAATCACAAGCTTTGACTAGAGCAGCAGCGATCAGTTCCAGCAACCGAGTCAGAGTCAGAACAGGTTACAGGTGGTCGTGGTGGAAAAATGCTGTAAAGACCTCTTACACAGTAACTCTCAGCACCCACAACACTGTAGTACAGGCTGAAAATGCTAATAGTCTGGTACTTCTAAATTCAGAGGGCTGGTGGTGGCAGGGGTGGGCTGTTGTTGCCATTCCATGAAAGGGTGTTAAATGGGTGTGGTTACTGTGGAATGTAGAGCCCATATCAGGCAACAGGAGAAGGGGGTGGCTGGCAGCAGCAATTCTGAGCCGCTGAATGTGAACTCGAATGTGTTTCGTTTGTCTAAACCTGCTAGTTTTGCTACACTGCTGCTCCCCTTCACAGCAGCTCTACAGTGCAGCATTTGCTGCATAGGAGAGTGGAAATTAAAGTGTATGAATGCGAAAACTTATTTGTACAAACCAGAGAATGACTCTTCAAAACATCAAACTATTGATTTGTTAAACTTTGATGCTATTGAGCCTATCATTACCTCATTAATGATTAACTGGTTAAACATGCCCTTTGTAGCTGGAGATATGTGAGGCAAGATATTTTGCCCAATGGCATCGCAAATAGAACCGCAAATGAGTCAATGAGTTTCTATAGCTCCAGAAAAACCTGACTCCAGAGGATCCTGTTATGTCATATAACAGTCATATTACTCCAGTTTCATTCATATCCTGTCAATAATTAATGACAATAACAGATGATTATTGCAAACTTCATATTTTTGAACCAGGTTCACCAGTATTTGCATCAAGTAGCTCCTGACAAATAATAGGAAGGTACATCTGATTATTAGATACATTTACAATCAAAATTTCCTATTGAATTACTAATATCAGATGAGCCAAAAACCTAATTTAAAAGAATCAAATCTAAATCAGGGCCAAAAAAATGGATCTTGCCACACATAATCACATCAGTCAGGCAGACTAACACTGGTTTCTGTCTTTTTATGGGATTTGTGCTATAGACAAGATATAGACAAGAAAGCCAGATTCATCCTCCAAATACACAGTAGGTAAAATTCAAGCTTGACCCACTTAAAAAGGAGTAAAATCCCAATTACAGATTGCTTAAAGATACTTAGTAGATCTTAAAGCATAGTAGGTAAAAATCTTCAGATACATGCTCTGGAATTGATGGTTAAGTCCTGTGTGTTTAGTAATGCCATTCTGACAGAACTTTTGTTACATCATGGGAAAAATTTAAACATGTACAGTACATAGCCACAAAAAGACATCTCCACAGAACTCAACGGCCAAGGTACGCGCAAATGAAATCTTTAAAATGGGAACACAACTTGAGATGTTCATCTCTGAAACGCAAGAACATATCAGCAAAAATATCTAGAGTACTGAAAACATGTATAAAAACACGTTCATCCTCTTTCTCTCACACAAAAACACACACATACATTCTTGTTGATCTGTAGCCTCTTTGTTGTGTGTCTGACACCATCAGTAGGGGATTTATCAGCTGAGCTGCAGACTTTGCAGCTTCTTGAACCTATAAATTATTCAGACTGGGGAGTGCGCTGATGCTTCCGCTGCCAGATAGGAGCAGAGACAATCATATTAAACCCAAACACAGACTCACTGCCTCCCTCATCCCCCAAACCCTCCCTCCCACCACTGCCACCAGCCTTTCTGCACCATCATGAGGCTAATTCTTCATCACGAAAGCACAGATCTCCATCACAGTTATTAGTGTCCTAAAGTGCACATTCCCACATTCCTATACACACCCCTTGGCCCCTAGTACACTATATGCTCTGATATGCTCTCTCTTATTACCGCTCCAATTCTTTCTCTGGATTCACATTTAAGCTCAAGTGTGTTTGTGTGTGCGTTGTGTGTATGTACGTGACCATGTAAACTGGCTTTGATTAACAGGAAGCTAATGCACAGTCAGTGATGAAGCATGACTATTTTTCATTTTTCATTGCAATGAATTGATGCTAAGACATTTTTAATGCATGGCACATCGATCTGGTGAGACAAATGTTTGCTGCTGCATTTGGGGACTCAGTTGTATACTACATTTGCATAATTGATTTCAAAACGATGAGACTGGCTGTTTAGGTTGTGGGGCATACACTACATTTAATCCTCATTTCTTGTTTGTTATATTAAGTGCATGGAGACCAGTGGCACACACAAGCCTGAGGGCCCACAATGCACTGCAACACTTTTCACTTGTTTCTGTTTTATTACTCTTGAGAAACAGTCAATGAGGCGTGCAGGAATGTGATAGCATTATTTAAAACTTTCTGTCTGAATTCAAATAGATTTTGACACAAGTTGCAATTGTTGGTAACAAATTAAAGAATTGTGAAGGGCAGGTCATCTTAAAAGAATATTTGGTAATTACCAAATAGGGCACACAATGAGCCAGGCAGTAGAAACAGGGAATGATATTGGCAGTTATATACTGTGAAATAATGTACCCAAGTTATAAATTTAATAGGATATAATGTTCCACTTGTTTTTGGTTTATCTGTGAATGTAACACTTTCATTGTCAACATAACAAGTCCAAATGCCATTAGAAATAGTTCAGGCAGGGTGTGGTAGTAGATGGAAGGTCAAACAATCAAATATTTTTCAATATTTGCAGTTATACACTGAATATGAGAGAGATTCACATCAAAGTGCCTAATGTTTTAACAAGTTTCCCAGTTCAGTTGAGTTTCTGCAGTGTTTTTATAGTATGGCCCTCACGGTTGACTCTGATGAAGACCTACAGGAACAACATCAGTCTGCCCTGACCATTAAACAAAGCAGAGATTTGAGTGCTCCAGTCATCTATTTATTTTGTTTGGTGTAGCCACAGTTTGAACTGCAATTATGCCTAATGAACCTAAAGTTTAACCTACTAGAGTGAACCCTATCCAAACATGCATTTTCTTCGGGTTCAGTGTCCCAATGTTCCCAAAAAATCTGCTGTGCAGCTAGAGACAAAACATCTGTCCATGGTTGGCTTTCCAATATGCATTATCTAATTAGATTTTTTACATTAAGAGTTAAAAGTAGGTGAAGGGTATAGATACTCCGGAATTTTTACTAGTGAGACAGACACTTCTAAACTTTCAGGGAACCCTGAAACACTTTGATCTGATGGCGCCACCAGCCCGACTAGGAGCTGCACAGAGACCCTTGAGCCTGCTAAGAGCTTCAAGTGATGCAGACAAGATTGAGGGTTCTCTGTAGAGCTTTTTTGATGCTCAAATACAGCCTGGAGGCTGCCAGACCTCTGCCACTGCTTGTAACAACCTGGCACAGCCTGATCTGAGCACTTGATCATTGTTAAGTACTAGACAGCCAGAATACACAGCTGGAATGCTCCAGCTGATCTCTGCTTTCTGTACATACTAAGAAACAGGTTCTGTTCCAAAACAGTTCTGCAAGGATTGTGTGAGTATAGTGAACTTAAAAAGGGAGAAAACCGAATAAAGCTATACTTCTCATTTATTCCTGTATTGCACATTTCTTTTGTGCAATGTTCAACAATGTTAAACAGCCAGTCTATGTAGAGGCAAAAGCCATAAGTCTTATTGCTTTGTTGTCGTTTTGGCACTTTTCATCTTTGTGCTGAGATAGCCAGGAGTCAAACCTAGAGTTTTTCCATCCATAGTCATCGATTGCCTCACTATCCCTGAGTACAGTGTGGCTGTCTCAGCATTGCATCTGGACAATTGTGACTCTGTGTCCTCATGCAAGAAAGTAAGCATGACAGATGTACCAAGTGTCCTGTAAGTTGCAATACTCTCTCACAAATCGATAGCTACTCTCTGACGCCTGCAAATCATATCCAGTAATCCAGAAATCATTTTTTCCTCTCTACTAGTTGTATGCATCATATCACTTGGCTTAGTGCCAGACAATACATTAAAAAGTAACAGAAGGTGTAGCATAAGCAGTCTGTCAGCATGTGTGGAGGCACTGAGGCATTCAGGGAGTGCACAGAGCGTTGGTAATTTGTGTTTCAGAAGGGCTTAGAGGTCTTTCAATAGTCTTTCAGCATACGACCCCGCCCTTGCAGATGCCTGTCAATACCCAGTGTGCAGTGCTGTAAAGAAGTATTTGCCCCCTTCCTGATTTTTTGGGAATATTTCTAACAATTTATGATTCGGACATTATGCAAAGATAGCCCGAGTAAATACAAAATGCAGTTTTTAAATGATGATTTAATTTATTAAGGGAAAAACCTGTCCTATTCTGCCTGGCCTTATGTGAAAAAGTAGTTGCGCCCCCAGCCTAATAACTGGTTGTGCCACCCTTGGCGGCAACAACTGCAATAAAGCATTTGTGATAACTGGCAATGAGTCTTTTACACCGCTATGGAGGAATTTTAATAATAATAATAATTGATTATATAGATCCTCTTTGAGAAATTCTTTGTGCACACGCTGCCCCCTTAGGCGCCAAGGGTTTGGGGTTCAGTGTCTTGTCTAGGGACACTTTGACATGTGGCCAGGAACTGGGAAGTGAACCACCAACTCTAGTGTTCATGGTCAATTAATAATTGCTGACTGCCTTATCTACTGCACCACTGTCGCCCACTCTTTTTTCAGGATTGTTTTTTCAGCCACATTGGAGGGTTTTCAAGCATAAATGGCCTGTTTAATGTCATGCCATAGCATATCAATCGGATTTAAGTCCAAACTTTAACTAGGCCACTCCAAAACCTCTTTTTTTTGTTTAGCCATTTAGATGTGGACTTGCTTGGACTTGGTGTGTTTTGGATCATTGTCCTTCTACATAACCCAAATGAGCTTGAGCTTGAGGTTAAGAACTGATGGTTAATTCTGGTAGAGGCCAGAATTAATGGTTTAATTAATTATGGCAAGTCGTCCAGGCCCTGAAGCTGCAAAGCAGCCCCAGACCAACACACTACCCCCACCATGTTTGACTGTTAGTACGATGGTCTGTTTATAACATGCTGTGTTAGTTTTACACCAGATGTAATAACAGTAGTTATATTGGAACAGCCAGTGTGGAACTTTTACAGAAGTTCTGATGAATTTTTTAGAAGTATCTTTCAGGTCTAGCTCTCATCCAGTTCTTGTAACAGATGGTACACATTACTGCAAATGCTTAAGGAATCTGTATGTTGGAGTGAACTACAAATCACCCATTTAGGCATTTGTAAATTCAATTTGTAAAAAAAAAAAATTATTTGGCCCTATTGGAGAGTTTCCATTTTATGTGAAAATGGGAAAATATTCCTGCACCCCAACTACACTACTCACAAAAAGTTAGGGATATTCGGCTTTCGGGTGAAATCTCAGGATGAACCTAAAATGCACTATAACCT
>JAUMHL010000010.1:1534417-1557387 GCA_032362345.1 Sandelia bainsii
TAGTGCATTTTAGGTTCATCCTGAAATTTCACCCGAAAGCCGAATATCCCTAACTTTTTGTGAGTAGTGTATGTTAGGGCAACGTGGTGGTTCACAGTCCGCTCACCTTTGTTTTTCATTATGTGAATTTCTTCCAGGTAATGACAGACAATGTGAGAAATCTGAACCATGATTGCATACAGATACAATATACAATATGAAGTTCCCATCATCTAATGTAGTACAGTGACTAAATGGCTTAAGAATAAAAGTACAACAGTAAGGTAATGTACAAAAATATAATAATTATCAAGTTGTTTTGGATGTTTCCTATGGGATGTCCATTTACAGAAAGGTTGAATGTGTGTGACCTTCGAGTCCTCAGGTGGCACTGCATGAGAAACTGTCACGCTACTGTGATGAATACAACCACATAGGCTCAGGAGTACTTTGTTAAACCTGTGACTAACACAGTCTGCCTCTGCATCCAAAACTGCAACCTGAAACTCTATAGGAGGAAGCCAAGCATCAACTATGTGAAGAAATGCTACTGAGTCCTCTAGGACTGTGCTCATGTCAGATGAACTGAAAGACAGTGGAAATATGTTCTATGGTCAGACGTTATAGCCCACCTTCTTCCGTCTAGATCTTTCTCTTACTGAAAATGATGCATCTTGAAGAGGAAACTCAGACAAATGTGACCACGGGCTGCTAAACTCTTGTATCCAGCAACAATAGCTTCAGTATCAAAAAAAGTGTCATTTTAAGGAAAGATGATGTGGGATACATGACTGACTGTTTTTGAGTGTGTTGCAGCATCAAACTCTAGATTTGCTAATACTAATAATGAAAATCTTTTCTTTCTACTTTTTTTCCAGATAAATAAAGGACTAACAAATCACAGAAAATGTTCTAAATGTTGTAAAATGTTTTACTGCATTTTAGAAAAGAAGGCAGTTTTGTAACATGAGCTCAAAACCATGACACCACAGAACAGGAAATGTCCCCAGGTTTTAGAAGTTCTTCATACCAACTCTTCACGTGGAAGACTGCTTTCCAGTATTACGCGTCTTATCGCTGGAATAAGATGCAACACAGCTTGAATTTGGACATGCTCACTGATTGATGCCCTGAGACATTTTAAAACTTCACAAACTTATGCTACCAATAATTTTTGTGATGATTTGACTTAGTTTTGTGTGTCTACATAATGATTGTTTGAGTGAATGTATTGTATTATTTGTGTTTTATCTTGTTCTCAGGTCTCTACTGCAAAAGAAACTTAATATCCATCTAGTGTATGTGTAAGTATGTTAAAATTACTACACTTATGATTTAAAATACAGATCTAAGAGAAGAAACAACTGAACTGCTGAAGTATGATAGAAGCAAATTTAGATGCATCATATTTCTAGTTAATTCACATGCACACTTCACATGTGTAGCCTACTGTACAGATGTCATCTTGTTCCTACCTGGCAGCTGTAAGAAATCCATATCAGCACAAATGAGTGTCTGTAGCAGTCAGATGAATTCCAAAAAATAGATTTCACTGAACCTCTGCAGTTAGTATTTCTCTGTGTGGACGGAGCTGTCAGCCTGCTGCTTTCTTAACTGAGAGACAGACTCACAGGTACAGAGGGGCGTGGTCTGCAGCAGAGACACCCAAACCCAAACACAACAAATCCGACTTTCCTCTCCTGGTGCAGAGTAATGCAGAAATACAATGGAGTTGAATGGTTTAGTTGTTCATGGCAGTGAAACAAACTGACTTTTAAATACATGCATTTAAAAACCACATTGTGTAGTGTATAAAGTTCTAATTAAAACATTTCTAATGAAATGAGTTCTGCACATGACTCAAATTTGTGTTTTTGTAGTTCTGGTGAAGCTAAATGAAGCTGGATTTCCTCTAAAGACTGATTGGTGGAGCTGGTGGATCAGCGTCTACAAGCAATCTCCGCGATTATACTGACATCCAGCGGTCACGATAGGAACTTTATTTTGAAATAATCACAAAACCTGCTTTTAATTTTAAAATAATTCATGGTCGATAAACAAAGATGTCAACCTTAAAAACAGACTAAGATTTGTTTTTTTCATTTATGAAAGGTGATTTATATATATATATATATATATATATATATATATATAGAAAAATTATTCTGGCTAACTATTTTTTCATCTTTTCACACATAGGAAAAATATGGAACTTATAAGGAAAGCAGGAGAAACTAGATGCATGGGAAGAAACAGAAGAAAAAGTTATGTTACACTGTCGGAAAAATGAAACAGAAAGAAGCACAATTTAAAACCCCAGAGTCTTTGGTTCTGATCCGCACTCCTTACCAGCTAGTGGCGGTAATGCACCAAGTCGTTGTCTGGCAACCTCCAATAAAGAAGTAGAAGAAGAAGCTGGAGTTGGGCGGAACAGGAAGTGGAATAACAACAACACAATAAACCGCGTTAGAAATAACGTTAGATTTATATATATGCATTTTATGTTCCTCGCCTTTACTCCCTAAATGCCTGAGGTAAGAGTTTTTCTTGCTTTTTGTGCAGTGAGGTTGTTTCAACAGGCGATAAGACAGTGTTAATCTGTTCTCGTCCGATTACAATTCCATTTGCAAACCTGGAGGTTAAGGTAATTTAAGGTTTTGGCTGACTAATGTTCAACGCTATATATGACACTTAATAAATACTGCGACTGTCCGGCTCCTGTGCGTCAGATGTCAGAGTAAAAGCGAGGCTACGTTAGCTAGCCGCTAGCTGTCACCTTGTACTAACAGAAGCTCTCGATGCTACATTAAAGCTAGTGAAGCTTTTAACAGTGTAAACAGCTCTATAATAATATAAGATATGTTGTATGACAGTTGTTCTTACGTTCACAGTTTTTCCAGTGTCCCATATTAATGTGAAGAGATGACACGAAGTCGACATCCTCTTAAGCTCCAGCCTTAAGTTGGCTTTAGTTATAGTGATAGTTATAGTCAGACTGTTCAGAGTCGCTGAAAACCATCTAATAGTCTGTTGATTTGAATGCACCCATTTTTTTTACATTTAAAAAGCTACTTTACTTTATATAGGTTGTTAAGCCACAGTATTTTCTCTAGTTTTAGCATTTTTATTTCTGTTGGTGTGACAGTTTACACCAACAGTTTCCTAATTCATGAAAGTACAAGAAAGCATTTAAAACACTTTACAGAGTCAGACTGTGTGATGTCAGCAGGGAGGTTATTCCAGAGGAAGAGGAATAAACAGGAAAAAGCTGATGTCTTTTGAACTGTGGTGACAGACTGGAGTCCTGTGTTCTGAGAGCAGAGAGGAGAAAGTTTAAGGAGATCAGATAGGTATCTGAAGCACCTTAAAGTCTGATTTAATAATAATAATGAAGGTTAGCTAAGAGCAGTTTAATGTGGAATAATTGTCTGGATTTAGTTTGGCTTTTAGCCATTTGGAGACTTTTCATATTAGCTTGTAGCAGGCCAGAAAACAGAACATTTGTCCATCTATGTACAATAGATTGTCAGTGGGGGACCTGGACCTTTGAACAACAAACAGTATGATTTTTGTTATAACTGTGGTTCAGACATTTACCAGGTTATGTCAGTATGTGATTAATCTTGAATGTATTTTACTAATAAAAATTGGTAATTGTACTTTATCAGCTGTAGAGTGTTGCCATGAAGCCTTTGGACACGAGTGGTACTTTATACACCATGGAGGAGACGAGTCGTGAGGCGGTCGCCACTGCAGTGCAGCGAGTGGCAGGAATGCTGCAGAGGTCGGACCAGCTGGACAAAGTTGAGCAATATAGAAGAAGAGAGGCCAGAAAAAAGGCGTCTGTGGAAGCCAGGCTGAAGGTGATGTATTAACATAGAATTCTGTTGAACAAGAAACCAAAAAAAAGATTACCTGCTTCAATAATAAAACTATAATAATTATAAAATTTTATATATTTTTGAAGTTGACATCATGCTCTGTAGTCTTAAAGAAATATGTCAGTGAAACTATCAGTGACTTTTGCATCATGTCACAATAAAGCAAATATAATCTCATCCCAGTCCCAGTGTTCCTGTCATGATCTCCTGACTTTGCTGTAACTATGTAATAATGCTTTGATGTAAATTTAATGTATAATAAACACTAAGCTGATAGTAAGGAAGCAAACACTCATCTTATAGCACAGTGTTATTAGACAGATAGATAGATACTTTATTAATCCCCATAAAGAAATTTCAGTGTTGCAGTAGCCGTTAAATAATGTTACAGATCAGTATAGAAAAATAGAAAAAATATAATATAATAAAGAGTAATACAGGAAAATAAAACACATCAAATCACATCTAAAACAGAAACAAGAACAGGTTGTACTTAATCTACAGAAAACCCAATATTATTATTATTCACTTAGTGAACACAATGAAGTGTAGTAATTTATATACTTCAATAGTAATATCTGTGTGTTGATGGCTCTTTCAGGCAGCCATCCAGTCCCAGCTGGACGGTGTCCGCACCGGACTGACGCAGCTGCACAGTGCCCTGCTGGATGTCAAAGACATCCAGAGCTCGTTGGCTGACGTGAGCAAAGACTGGCGACAGAGCATCAACACCATCGAGAACCTGAAAGACGTCAAGGATGCCGTAGTTCAACACAGTCAACTGGCCGCCGCTGTGGAAAATCTCAAAAACATTTTCTCTGGTAAGTTTAGTTCACATCAATGATGCCGACAACTCTGTGTTGTGTTACTATAGCAACACCCGTGGCGTGAGACAGGTATGAGATAACAAGCTGTCGACAGCGTTTGACTCTGAGTCATCTGCTTTTGTCACAGACAAACGTGTCTCCTGCTGTCTCTCACTCTTAGTATTGTGTATGTATTTGTATAGTACCGGAAATTGTGGCAGAGACGCAGCAGCTGATAGAGCAGGCGGAGCTGCTGCAGGCCCACAGGAAGCTGATGGAGCTGGAGTGTTCACGGGATGACCTCATGTACGAGCAGTACCGTATGGACAGCAAGAACACCAGTGACATGAACCTCATCTCCATCTACTTTGAAGACGTATGTTTAAGTGGTGATGTTGTCATGTAACTGCAAAACCTGAACATTCTACATCATCACATTAGGGATGTGTTGCCCCCCCCACCCCCACCCCCACACACACACACACACACACACACACACACACACACACACACACACTCTGTACCACTTTATGTATCCTTACCTCTCTGCAGACACTCGATAACATTCAGTTTACTGTACTGTACGTATAGTTTTGAGGTACTTGTACCTTACTGCAGTATGTCTATTTTATGTTACTTTTACACCAGAATTCAGAGGAAAATATTGTATTTTTTACTCAACTACATAAATTTGACAATTTATTTTCTTAGTATGTGTGCTGTTGTGCTTTAAGTACATCTTAGCGCATGTTATTAGTACTTCAAATTGAGTAAAGAATTTGACGTGGTACTTCTACTTATAGTATTATTTTTTTGGCAATTTGTGCTTCAGCGACCTCTATTTTCTAGTATATGTGGAACCAACTTAACACTTGTTGTTAACTAATTGTTATTTTTTGTTTTCATAACAGCTCATTTGTGTTTTCACATAACTTCTCTTTTTTACTAATTGCAGTAAATGTTTCTGTTGTATACTTGTGTTATATGTTATATTTTTGAGCCGATTTTCGTCCTCACTGCTCGACACTTCTGTCTACGACATTTTAGTCATGTCTTTCTGTTCTCTGCAGGTTCAGGGCTTGTCTGATGAACTGGCCAAACAGCTGTGGATGGTCCTGCAGAGGTCCATGGTAACAGTTCGCCGCGACCCTACCATGCTGGTGTCAGTGGTTCGTATAATCGAGCGGGAGGAGAAGATTGATCGGCGCATGGTTGACCGGAAGAAGCAGACTGCGTTCATCCCACCTGGGCGACCCAAACAGTGGAAGGACAAGATGTTTGAGGTAGGAAGAATGATGATGATGATGATGATCAGAGTAGGACTCTTTTAATACTAAAAAGTTGCAGAATGTTGCTCGGACAGTCAGAATAAAGTTTCTGACATTTCTACTACAATGTCTACTGTAGTAGTCTACTGTATAACCCCTTCATCTTTGTTCAACTTCACCCCCTTCTTTCCTTTTTTATGTTCCAAACTGTCTTTCATTCCCCCCTCCTTTCTATTTCTTAATGCCACTTTTCTTCCACTTTGTCTTCTAATTCTTCTCCTGTGTTTTCCTCTGTCCCACCTCGGCCCTGGTGAATGGCATCCAATTGATTTTGCTAGTATGTGTCTTCTCTTGTTCTTCTCTCTTCCTTCTCATAATTCAGTTTGATGAATAAGCTTCACTGGTTGGTAAACCCCCCATGGAACATGACTCTGTTTGTGGAATATGTTACGAGCAGTAGGTTTCCATGTAGATTGCATTTCACCTTCAACGCGTGGGCTTGAAACATGCTTCATGCTGGTACGAGACACACAAAACCCCACAGATGGATGAGCTGTGAATCAATAGTGTAGGAAGTTCAGAGAATTCCTGTGTGAGCATGTAGAAGCAGCACGAGCGAAAGCAGTCTGCGTCCTCTTGTTTCATGTTCCTGAACAATGCACATGACTTGCATCTTGTTTTTTATTTCAGGTCACACACTGCATCCACATACTCACATAGAACATGTTTGGGGTCTTAGATGGTGACGTGGTGACAATGTAGGATTCAGGGTGTACTTGGTGAATAGACATGGTGTTGATTTGTATATGTCAGTAAGAGGTGATTACCTGTACAGACTCAGCCCCTAAGCTGAATCATTTTTTTTGTTCTTTTTGTCTTTAATCTGTTGCAGGTGCTGGAAGGTACAGTCAGCACCCGTATTGAGAGCTCTCAGGCAGTGACCAGAGAGGCTGATAAAATGTGGTTGGTTCGTCTTCTAGAAATAACCAGGAAATATGTTCTCGACGACCTCATCGTTGTCAAGAACCTCATGGTGCAGTGCTTCCCCCCACACTACAACACTTTCAACAGGTAACACACACAAAACACAAAATGAATCAGCGTGTTCTGTTAGCCCAGAGCAATGTTAGAAATAACACGTGGACATGGAAACAGCATCCTCCTGCACCACTGAAGTGTCAGCTTGTGTCATTAGAACAATACGCTCAATAGAAACATGAGTTTTGTGAACTGCCAGGTATTCACATTGATTCCACTTTCATTTAACACGTGTGTGTGTGTGTTTCAGGTTTTTCCGTCTCTACCACAATGCTGTGTCCAGTCGTGTCAAAGAACTGGCCGCTGAGGATTTGGAGGCTAATGAGATTGTGTCCCTGTTGACATGGGTCCTGAACACATATAAGAGGTACATACACACACACACAAACAGAACTGCATCAGTCACTGGCACAGAGACAAAAGAGTTGATGTTGATGTGCTTCAAGAAGTGTATTTTGCATTGTGAAATATGTACAAACACATGATTTGTGATCTTCATGTATAGCTGGGTGCTGCTAACATTTTTTTCTTGACATTAAACTGAAACAGCTACTGTGACACAAAAGCTGGTTAAACTGGCAACTGACACTTCATCTGTCCAGCCAGCATAAATGTATGTTTCCCAAAATGCCGAGCTAGTTCTTTTCAGGTAAAGTCTACGTGCATATGTGTGCATGTGTATGTTTCAGTGTGGAGATGATGGGTCATCCAGAGCTTTGCTCAGAGTGTGACATCAACCAGCTGGAACCTCTGCTGCCTAAGGATGTGGTGGATGACCTGCTCAGCAAATATGTCAAGACTTTTACTGTAAGCACCACACACGCTAACAGGAACCCCCACATAGTTCAACAGTTAGTGCTGCACTAACTGCAGTATATACCTGAGCAACTTCTTACCTTGTGCTACCTCACTGTGTGTCACAGCTCCTCTCCTGTCCGTGCACCTTCTTCTGCACAGCACTATGAAGTGTCACAGAAACATTTAATGCCAACATGTCTCAATAAATAGAAGTGAATTAGTTGAAAGTGTTGACTCCCATCTGTTTGATTGTGCGTGTCTTCAGTCTAATATAACAGGCTGGCTGCGGAAGGCCCTGGAAACGGATAAGAAGGACTGGCAGAAAGAAACGGAGCCTGAGGCCGACCAAGATGGATACTACCAGACCACACTGCCTGCCATCGTCTTTCAGGTACCACAAACACACACACACATACGCACAGAAGTATACCTGAGCTGCTGGGGGCGGGGGCAGATTGAGTGGTATTCAGAGGCATTTCCTTAAAAAGACTTTTTGAAAATTTGCCAATGGATATTCCCTCCAGGAGTTAATGATCCAGTGCAGCTCCAGATGAATCCTGATGTTGCTCTGTACTGTAGACAGATGTTTGTACATATCACTTTAAACTGTGATAATCAGACGTTTTTTAAATCTGTCTTCACTCCCTTCAAGGTGACCAAAAAAACGTCTTAATGTCTGTTTAGAATCCAGATCCATTCAGGTTTTAGTCTGAATGTCACAGCACGTAGTCTGAACTCATGTAAATCAGCTGCAGTATTTGTGTCATTTACAGTAATTTGAATTTATTTGCATTTGGGGACTTATGGTCTACTGGGAAAAAAAGGTTTGAATACTTTGAATCAGAGCTAGTGGGTTTACTTGTTTGCTCCTGCTAATGAAAGGTTTTTGATCTTAAAGTATCTTCACTCCACTCTTCATCAGATGTTTGAGCAGAACCTGCAAGTTGCTGCACAGATTGATGACGATTTCAAAGAGCAAGTTCTGAAACTCTGCCTGAAACAGATGACCTCTTTCCTTGTCAGGTAATTTGATGTATTTCTGGGGCTTTTTTTATGCCAGGTGTATTATGAGGCGTTATGTTTTCGGGTTGTGCATCTGTGCGACCACCCAATTCTTGTGAACATTTTATCTAAGGAATACTTGGAGGGAATTTCTTCAAATTTGGTGCAACTGTCCAGTGAGAGTCAATGATGTACTGATTAGGTTTTTGTTGTGATTGTGATATCTTAGAAATGCCTTGATGGAATTTCTTCAAAGTGTCATTAACAATGAACTCGCCTGGAGGGAATTTCATTGCATTAGAAAATATCAGTGTAGACAAACGTGCATGTAAAATGCAACTTGACTGGTTGGTGGAGGCAAAAAACCTGGGAGGCAATAATTGTAATTTCTGATGAGATAAGGGTCTTAAAATCTCTCTGTTAGATTTATGGGATTCATTTCATCACCACCACCAGTCCACAAGCTCAATGACAAACAATGTAAGAGTCATTTTGAATTTAAGGTCAAATGATCCAAGTATCTAAAGCAACATATGTGGATCTGGGTAGTTTGTCCAGTGTTGTGTGCTACCTACGTGTCCACCCTGAATTCTGGTGTCCATAATTAGAATAATTACCTTTTAAATATGGGTTCTGTGGAAACAGCAGTCAAGTGATCAGCTACTGTAGTAATTCTAACAGTGACTGTGTCAACTCAACAGATGTCTGTTTGTGTGTGTGTGTGTGTGTGTGTGTGTGCAGGTACAGAGAGGAAGCGGTGGCCTACAAAGAGGAGCACCTGAAGGACAGACAGCTGCCTCAGTGCTACGTACAGTACATGATCGCCATCATTAACAACTGCCAGACGTTTAAGTAAGATTAAATTTGATACGTGAACTTGGGATTTCACTTTCAGTAACTGACTTGTTTTGGGTACAGATATGTCTTGTGCTATTTATTTAGCTTTTGTCTTGGGTAGGTTGGCTCAGTGAACATGCTATTTCACAGCAACACCCTGTTAAGAAGTAAATGAAAAGGCACATCAATAAAGCCAAAAGCAGACATTATACAATGTGTAAGTTCAGACAGAGATAGCTTCAGTGTGGAGGCAACAGCAAGTCTATAAATGAGATGACCATAAACCAGAACTGAGAGAAGAGACCAGTCAGAGTGGAGATATGGAAATTCTAATAATCTTGGGATCTGATAAAAGGCATGAAATTCAGCAGCACAGTATCATCTGCATAAACATGAATTTCATCACAAACAGAAGGCGGTCTCGTGTACAGTATAGAAATGGTGACAGGACAGGTCCCACTGGGTACCGATTAACAATTCCAGGATTTTTGAAAGCCAGCTAAATCTAAGGAAGTTCTAAAACAGTTTGGCAGGGGTGAATTCTCTCATATTTTGTGCCCCGAAGTGTAATTTTGCATGAATTTTTCCTCACACTGATGCAATGACACTGTTACACTGTGTGTTCCTCAGAGAGTCCATCAACAGTCTGAAGAGGAAATACTCTCAGTCCTCAGAGCCCACTGACAGTGATGCTGCCATAGAGAGGACACTCAACGATGTGGCCAAGGAAGGATGTCAGTTCTTACTGGATGAAGTCTTCCTGGACCTTGAGGTAAAAGGGGATTTTCACTGGTGCTTTCTGTAAATTTTCCTATAAGATATTCAGCGAAAATTTGGCTACGTGTTCTGAAAGCTGCAAAAAACTTCAGCCTCAGTACTTTAATGTGTGATATTCATGTGTCACTGAGTATGTCAATACACTCTAGTGTGTTAAGTAATTACAAATGATGTATAAGAGGAGCCAGGTTTCTTTTGCTTTTCATTTTAACTGACAGTAAAAAAGAACAAACACAACTACCAACACACTGACTTTGATTTTGATGTTGCATTGAGCAGCATCACCTGAATGAGCTGCTGACCAGGAAGTGGCTGATGGGCTCTCATGCTGTTGACACCATCTGTGTGACGGTGGAGGACTACTTCAATGACTTCAACAAGATCAAGAAGCCTTTCAATCAGGTGGGAATAAAGCGGGTCGTCTCCGCAGCGTCGCAGTGAATTCCTATGAAATTTAATGGAAATGTTTGTCATGAGGTGAAGTCGTGCTGACTGCACATAAATCCAAACATGCTCCATGTGTGCAGAAGATGACGAGCGAGGCCCTGCGCAGGGTGGTGGTGGAGTACATTAAAGCAGTGATGCAGAAGAGGATCACCTTTAAGAACGCTGACGAGAGAAAGGAGGGAGCTGAGAGGATGATCAAAGAGGCCGATCAGTTCAAGTTCCTCTTCAAGAAACTGGCTGCTGTGAGTTCACATCTAGTTTCCGTCAATGAATAGTGAAGCTGTGAAAACATGTTGTAGCACACAGCAGTGTCAGTGTCCACTCTGATGGAGGACTGCTGCCGGTGCTGTTGTGTAGATGTGGTGTTACACTTTACTTTGCTGATTGCTGTGTTTAGGGTGAAGACACAGACCGACTCTGTGGCGCCATCGCCGCTATCGCGGAAGTGTTCAAGCTGACTGACCCCACGCTGCTGTTCCTGGAGGTCACCACTCTGGTGTCCAAATATCCTGACATCAGGTACGTGATGGCATGATTTGTGTATCATAGCTATGTGAGATATGGCTGCATTGGTTGAAAACTACAGATTTAAACCAAATTATGTGAAAAACTAAAACAAAACAAAAAAGGGGGGGGGGATTGATCATTCTATTGTAAGTTTCTCCTCGCTTGTCTTTGTGCTCCAGCTTCTGACTCTATGTGTGCACCAGGCAAAAACATGTCACATTCCATTGCGTTAAACGCTCCAGCTAGCTCACTTCAAAATGAAGGAATTCTTAATAAAACAACTGCAGTGTGCCAGACGTGCAGCGTGTTAGCTGATAAGTCCTCCAGCCAAAGGCACCAACTGAAGCTATTATTTAAAATACGTCAAATGAAAAATATGTAATAAAATATTGTTTCATTTGCAAAGACGTGTACCTGTCAAGTGATGCAGACTCTGGAAATTACTCAACATCACACAGTGGCACAGTAACAGCTTTTCAGTGAACACATCCCAGCGCTGTATGATAAGATGAAGCAGCACGTTGACACATCAGGCTACGGTTGAGAAGAGTAAAACTCATGTTCTGTGGATTTGGTTTTTGCTGTTTTGCATAAACACTAACTTTTAATTATCAAAACACCAGTAGTAGGAGAAGTACTCAGATCTTCTACCTAAGTAAAAGTATCACTAATACAATGCAGGAGTACTCTCTAATGTTGTATATTATATTATTGCTTTATATTTATTAATGTGTAATTACCTTACTGATGCTTTTGGTCCTTCCTGCTCTCCGTAGGGAGGAGCACATTCAGGCGTTGCTGTCAGTGCGCGGTGATGCCAGCAGGGAAATGCGCCAGATGATCATCGGGACTCTCAGCGAGAACAAAGTCTCCTACACCGGTCCCGCACAGCCCGTCTTCAAAGACATCCTTGTGCCCACCATCACCATGACGACCATGACTACCATGACCTCCATGGCAACTGCAAAGCTGCTCAAATAAAGCCAGTTGCCATAACACCATTTCTACCTCCAGCACCTTCAGACACAGTAACAGAAGCAAATTGGTCACTTAGTTTTTTTTGTTTAATGCAGCTCACTGTGTTTTCTCTCTTCAACTTTTATTTGCTGTTTTGTTCTCGTCTTGATCACATGTCTGCTTCCACAAGATAATAAAATTATAGTTGTACAAATGGACTCTGGCATGACTACTGTAGAGGCATCACAGGGATGGTTCCCTGGTTTCTCTTCTCTTCTTTTATGGTGTTTCATCTGGCACAGCACAGAAAATTTAAACTTTTATATCAAGGTAGGTCCAGGAGCCAGATCTCTCTCTCTGATGCCCTTTTTTTGTTAACGGAATGTTTTCCTTATCCCATTGGAGGGTCTGAGGACAGAAGGTGAAGCCCCTTGAGAAAAATGTATGATTTGGGATTTTAGGCATCTAAAACAACATGTAGTTAATGCAGATATGATTTGTAAGTCTGTAGCTGGCTTTGCATCACAGTAAAGCTACAGCCACAAAAAGCAGAAGTGTGACTGTATTCCTTTTTCACCACGTCAGTAAATCTACATTGAAATGTGTTTGTTTGCTTTCCAAGGTGCTGCTCAGCTGGACAGTCAATGGTGGAGTCCAAGACTCCTGTTTTTAAGCAACTGACACAATCAGTAATGATCAAATTAATCATGACCTTTCATATTTTAACCTGCTTTGTGTTGAATGAGAGATAATTAGACCGAGCCAGAGAGTTATTTCCGTTCCAGTCAGCTTTTGTCGTGTCCTGTTGGTGGCGCTAATGCGCCTCTAATAACCGTCAACAAACGAGAAGGAGCGTAGAAGAAGAACAGGACGTTGCGTCTAATCTGGGAAGCTGCAGATTGCTGAACATGAATAAACCTGTTTAGCTTTTGTCACAACCTAAGTAACAGTCTGTGTCTGTGGCCCACATATCTGCTAAGAGCACGGACAGCCGGACTTGAATTGGGTAAGAGTGTTTGACAGCACAGCTAATGTGGCTAATGATGTTTACGGCTAAGCTAACGCTGCAACCAGTTTAGGATTGGTTCGCTAAGGTGAGCAGCGAACAACACCAGCAGCTGCCGCAACAAAACCATGTCAGTGATATTATATCTTTCATTGTGAATTGTGGGTCATAACTGTATCTTCCAGCTGTGCTGTAATTAATCCTCGTTAGCCGCTCTGCTCCTTGCTCTTTGTGTTTATCAGCGTGAAGCAGGTAGCAGCAGCAGGGATAAACAAGCTAGCTGAAACAGGCTGGAAGGAGGTCAGCTTCAGAAAGTCGGCCTAAAACACATTCAGCTGACATACGTTTCATTGTATTGTTTCGTAGCAAGCGCCATGTTTGACCTGTTTATTGTGAGGTGATAAATCAGGACACAGACACAGTTCAGTGGCTGTAACGTTAGTATTAGTACTGAGCTGCAGAGCATCTGTGCTGCAGAGAAGAAAAAACACAAGAAGACAGAGATGAAGACACATATGATAGATGCAAAATGCTCCAAAGCATAATGTTTGAATATTCTGATCACTAAGCACTAAAATACTTAAGACACTGAGTTGTCAGTACACTTTTAAATATGTTAAAAGTTAGGTTAGCATTCCTATGGAAGCCTAGTATTCATGTTATAGGATGATTTGCTCTGGATCACTTGAGTCCGCCGTGGGTATCATGACATTTTCTCTATCATAATATAATAATAATCTCTATGTCTCTGTGGTTGTTGTTCCAAATATGTATCAAAAGCTGTGGCACCCGCCAGCAAAGAATTCTTGGTGCTGCTTTGGACCAGTTCAGGCTGATTCAGTGTACCAGAGGCTCCATTATATACCAGTTCCTACAAAGAGCTCTTTGTTCACACACAGTCATGTGCATTTCTGTTGTTGCACATTAAACTGAAACAACCAGAGAAGAGAACATCACTCTTTAGACAAACAAGCCTTCAGCTCATATAATGTTCACAACCTGTAATAAGGAGACACAAGCCACAAATGTTTCCCTCACTCTGCTTTTCACACACTATATCATGTGTAATCTTAACACTGGATTACAGACTACTTTATGTTTGATTTTTGTCTTAAATGAGTAATACATATTTTATGTGTCTCACGGTGGTAAATGTGTGTTAGTATGTTTTTATGATTAGTTAAAAAACCTAATA
Source organism: Sandelia bainsii (assembly GCA_032362345.1). Taxonomy (NCBI): domain Eukaryota; kingdom Metazoa; phylum Chordata; class Actinopteri; order Anabantiformes; family Anabantidae; genus Sandelia; species Sandelia bainsii. Next base: position 1,548,916 of record JAUMHL010000010.1, read on the forward strand.
CTTTGAGTCATATTTAAATCAAAAACTACAATTCAAACTCAGTTTGTCATATTTACTATCATGTATTAATAGATATTAGCCTAATAGCTTATTTCTGTTGAATACAATTTGATCACTACTGCTTGACAAAGATGCTGTAAAAGTGTTGATACTCTGGTTTGACACAGTTAAATGTGTAATCTGCGCGACACCTGGTAGTGGCAGTCACACCGTTGCTGTTTGCTCACTGACATCATTTAAAGCTGTTGGGTGTGTAACTAGTCAGCTCTCTGTTTCTTTCAGGTTCACCAGGATCACCGAATCTTCTCCATTCATCCACTCATCATGGTGGACTACTACCAGGTTTTAGGAGTACGGAGAGATTCATCTGCAGATGACATAAAGAAAGCGTGAGTTGATGAAGATTTAAATTTGTGTACCCCAGCTCTGATGCTCTGAAACAGCTTAGCAGACATGTCTAGTGATGCAATCATGTTGTTGTTGTCCACAGTCCGTGACTGCCAACCAGACTGCTAATAGTTCTTGATACGCTGGTCCTGTGGAGTTTCATTAACAACAAAACTAGCTAGGAGAAAGAACAAGAAGTGACTTTGTCACTAAGTGTAAAACTGGTTCATGATGTTTAAACTGTTGTGACTCCTTCTAAGAAACATTAGGCTGCTAAGCTACATGGCCATGCTCCATCAGCGTTAACTCCAATAAAGAGTCCAACAGGGTTGAATCATTGGTAGCACATCCTGCTGAAACCTATGAGCCAGAAGTTCAGGTAATGTTGTTCCAATACATCTGTGAGCCTGTGAGCAGTGGCAGTTCTAGATACAGTTGAATTACAATGTGTGGCATGATAACAATACTACAGTTAATGAAACAATGTTGTTTGTTCCCCCTGTCTGCAGTTTGCAGTGCCTGGACAGCCAGATCAGAGTTTTTTTCAGTCAAGCATTATTAAACAGCCTCTGTCTTCTGTCCTCATGCAGGTACAGAAAGCTGGCCCTGAGGTGGCATCCCGATAAAAACCCAGAGAATAAGGAGGAGGCTGAGCAGAAGTTCAAGGAGCTGTCAGAGGCTTACGAAGTCCTGTCAGATGGTTCGTATCACGGCAGTTTGTACCAGTGTGAACATGTGACACAACACAGCCTGAGGGGATCGAATGAAACCCGCTCTCATTCTTTCCTCTTTTGTGATCATTGTGGTCTTTAATATGGATTATTAGTAACTAATTTGGATTATTAGTTCTATTCTCAGCGCTGGTATTCTACTTATAGATTTTCCACTTTCCTCTTCCAGCCAACAAGAGGAGCATATATGATCGCTACGGCAAAGATGGACTGACAGGGAGCAATGGAGGACGAGGTAAGTACTCCTTACAGTAAAGCTCCGATCCTTTTGTGTGGTTTTATTAGAGCTTATTAGAACACACATATATACATATATATATATATCACATACTAGACAAGTGTTAAGTTGAATTCATGTACAGATTCAAGGGGAGAATTTATTGTTGAATTTGTTATAATGACAATTTATTTATTGTCATTTCACTTAGTGTAAACTGCAAACGACTTTTAACGATGAAAAATGTGATGAAGAAAAACGTCTAGCAATGTCTGAAAGTCAAATATCTGTGTTGCCTTAGAGTCTTGGTGTGGAACAAAAACTGTGATCATCAAAGTGTTTCTGACACTAGTGAGCAGTGGTGGAAGATTATTATACATTCATCTATCATAATACTTTACAAATGATTTGTTCATTACATTTTGTATTAAGAATCTGCGTCTGCATTTAGTTCTTTTCCACCTCTGCGAACACATGACACTGGCTTAGTGTAGGCTTAATAAAATGATTCTGGTGGTGAGGAATACCATGCAGAACACAGACCAAACACATCAGGTGTAATTGCAACCACCCATCAAGTTTGTTTGTTTCCTGGTTCTGCTGTTCACATAACTTTTTGTTGGTATGATGTTTCAGGGAGCCATTTCCACAACGGAGACCATTTCCACGAACCGTTCACATTCCGCAACCCAGAAGATGTGTTCAGGGAGTTCTTTGGTGGCAGAGACCCATTTGCAGACTTTTTCGGTAAGTGATATTGTTTTGGTGAAAGAAGCTGGTGCAGCACTGACTGTGTTTCAGCCTGAAGGATAATCTCTTTTCCGTCCTCTCCTCCCAGGTGCTGATCCTTTTAGCGATGATCCTTTTTTCGGCAGTGGCCGGCGGCACCAAAGTCGGGCGAGTCGCAGCAGAGCTGGTGGCCAATTTTTCGGGGGTTTTGTTGGTTTTCCCCCCTTTGGTGCTGGCTTCTCACCTTTTGACCCAGGTAAGAAATGTGTCCCTGATTAAGGAAAATGACACATACATGATCCACTGCCATAAATATCAATGAAATATCAATGAGACTCTCTGTCCGGTTTATCTCAGGCTTCGGTTCTTTCGGCTCCATGAGCACCATGGGCCATATGGGTCACATGACAAACATGGGTGGCCTGGGAGGTGGAGGCTTCACTTCTTTCTCTTCCACTTCATTTGGGGGAGGAGGTGGTGGAGGCATGGGCAACTTCCGCTCTGTTTCCACCTCCACCAAGATCATCAACGGCAGGAAGATAACTACTAAAAGGTATATACTGATCGACTGATGTATCACATGTAGCAGCTGCAGCTCAGTAGGGGGGGGTCGTCCGCTAATCACGGTGTTGGATGTGGGGCTGTACCCACTGCTGATTACTTGGATCAGGTGTGTACAGTCAGTCAGAAGCTGGAAGATACCATCTCAGATGAGGTTGGATTGGTTCTAGCTTCTTAATGACTGAACACACCTGATCCAGGTGATGAGCAGGTGGAAGGACAGGGACAGTCAGAAAACAAGCAGGACAGTGGGTCTTCAGGACCAGACTTTAATGCAGTCATGGCTGTTAATAGCAATTAAAAGTGTCCTTTTTGATAGATTTACTTTGTATTGAACACTTCCAGTACTGTTACAGAAAAAAATAAAACGATTTAAAGCTCCCAGCATCCTTCTGCTTACTGAGTAATTAACAGCTGTGCTCCGTAGCAAACAGAAAAACAGCAGTAAAATGAAGCCGCTAAACTCCTAAAGCCACACTGTGTGGGATTAGTGTTCTGTGCCTGTGCTGTGAGGGTGCCTTCATTTGGCTTAAGAAAACACTTTTCTTAAGTACATAACAGAAGTTTGTGTTGCGCCATCTGGTGTCACTTCTGCTGTACATGGTGGTATAAATGATCAATAAAATAACCAATCACAACCAGATAATTCAGCAGCTTTTCACTAAAAGAGAAGTGAGAGCAGTTGGTCGACACTCATCCAGAGGAATGTCCTCAGCTGGATAAACTGTGAATGACTTTTAACCAATGCAGATCAAAATCAAAGATTAGATCACTGATTCTGTCACAAGCTTCTTCTTTTTTTTTACTTACTCAAGTAGTAGCAATATTCAGCCAAGTCAGATATTTCTCTAACACATCCAACACAGATTGAATAAACACAACATCAGGTTACACAAAACCTGGACTGAATCAATCCAAACATTATTTGACAGAAATCTGATATTTCTGGTGGTAAGCTTTCTGCGTAGACTCTATATTAAGAAAGTAAAATTGTGTCCGGCATAGTGTGAGCTGTCTGTCATCAGCTGCTCTGATGCACTGCGTTCAGGGGCAGCACAGAGTGTAGGTCATTTGTGTCCCCAAAAACCAAAACAACCTGAGGTATGAACAGAACCATGGATTTGGAGATTTGTCACACACATGTTGTTGAAGAAATTATCACTATTCACTATTATATCACTATAAAATATCACTATTACTTATTACTGAGCAGCCAGGAAATAAATTAGTGCAAATAGATTTTTCCTGTGCAGTGGGGGGGGGGACAAAGTGAACTGGCATCTTCCCTGAATTCAGTGGTTCTGTTTTCACACCATGCATACTGCTGCGAACCATCCAACCTTAGTTTCATCTTTTTCCCACCTGCACTGTGGAGTGTCGAGGTGTGTGTAAAAAGTGTTAAATGAAAACATACGAGTGATGTGTGATAAATCTCCAGGTAATTATATGAAAATGTGACACTAGTTGGCTACAGTTTTATTGAAACTGGTGAACAAATACTGGGTAATTACTATGTAATTATCTTTAATTTACTAATCGATTCAGTGTGTGGAACTTTTTTTAAACTCTCATTGATGCCAGCTGCTTAACAGGCAGCTGAGTTGTGTAGTGTAACTCACATTGATGAAGAGGACGTACTATGGAATCCATGTTTGTTAGACTAGAGAGAAGTTCTCCAGCTGTTCCCCAGCAGTGACAGCGTTCCCTCTGTGGACCACACATGACAAATATCACATAAGCGAAGGAACGTTTGCTCACCGGAGACATGAAAACACGTTTTAACTGATGGATGGAACATGTGGGTCTGTGCTCTCGACTGAGAACTCTCTAACTCTTCCCCATGGTTTCTCTCCTCCTCCAGGATTGTGGAGAACGGCCAGGAGCGGGTGGAGGTGGAGGAGGACGGGCAGCTGCGGTCGCTGACCATTAACGGCAAAGAGCAGCTGCTGCGACTGGAACACAAGTGAAGAGCGAAGCGTCTTCCTCTGGAGAAGTGTTACCTCAGCACAAACACACAAACAAACTTGAGCTTGAAGCAGAAGGAAAAACAAGCAACACAATGATGTAATAATAGTGCTCTACTATTGTTTGGATGTACATACTTAGGTTGTGTTTATTTCCCCTCGTGTCCTCTCCCTGCTGACTCTTTATTTGTTAACCAACCATTCAAATCCCAGGATTTGGATGCAGACTCTATGCATTTTGTTAATGTACTTCTGAATTGGAGCTGTCGTTATATTTTGGCTCAGGGTGGTGTAATTGTTTCAGTGTTTGGGACCACAATATTGTTCTGATGTACAGTATATGACCAGACCCCTCCCTCCTCCTGCTCCCCCATCCAGTACTTTATGTATGCACTCCACATGACTGTGTGTGTGCGTGTGTGCTGACCACACACGCACACACACACACGGTGTTCAGAAAACAAAGCATGTCTTTGCTTTTTCATCTGAATAGTAAAACAAAGTGTGAATTTGATTTGAAAACATGGGTAGGAATAATTAAAGCATCTTCTTGTTCTCTGTTTACTGCTTGTCTAACCTCTTCTTAGTTTTTTTTTTTTCTTCGTTTTTTTTGAGAAAATTCAATGCTGGTAGGATGAGTTATGCAATTTTATATGTTCTAATACCAATGTATTTTTTTTGGTTAATTTAATTATGCATGTACACATGTTGATGTTGAGTCTTAATGTTAAAGCTGCATTATGATGCACAAATAATAGAAGGCATTCTATAAATGATATATGAATATAAAAGGAATTTTGTGTACTTTGTAAACCAATAAATTGGAGCTTCATCCTGTTTTCAGGATGCTTAAGTCTTGACTGGTCTCCATTCTGCAGTTTCTGTTCAGGTACCGTTGTGTCAGATTTGTGTCGCCAGATCATTGTCAACATTGTTACAAATAAATGTACAAGGATGAAATCATCACATAGCTGCAGTGCAGTAGCTTTTGTTCCTTCCATGTTTTACCTACCTGCAGGTGACCTGTGGTTTCTGATATTCAAGCTGAAGTTAACATTTTCCTCCATCTCACCTGTCTGTCAAAAGTTCTCCCCAAACTTTTGAAGATTGTCAAAACAAACTTCCATGTTCTGCTCGTCCATCAACACTTGAGCCGTGAACACTGAAACTTGATGTTCTCTCTTGACTTCCTCGATGACGTGATTGTTCTTATTGGGGAACTTTGGAAGTCTGATCACTCCTGCAAAGGTTTATTAAGTGTTTTCATGAGGTTCTACAGAGTCTCAGAGCCACTTTTTAATCCTTCCCAGACTGATGTTTTCCAGTCTGCTTCTTTCTTTCCTCCAACTTCACATTGCTGAAAAAGTTGTATTTAAGTGATGTGTAGAATGAAAGCAGCTTACAATAACAGGTCTGGGTTTACATAGTGCAGCTAACCCAGTTTTTAATGAATCTACATGGCAGTGGAGTAATTATGGGGGAAAGTACTTTTCCACACAGGTCCAGTTGCTGTTTGATATTTGCATCAATAAATAAAATGGTCATTAAAATCTTGTGTTTTTGTTTACTCGGGTTATCTTTGTTTTATGTTCAATTTAATTTGAAGATCAGAGACCATGTAGTGTGAGATATATACAGAAAATTGAAGAAATCAAGAGGAGGAAATATTTTCTTATGCAACTATAGATACACAGATCATTAGCTCTGAGCCCAGACTCTCATTTACCAGACTGAGGAACAAAAGTGTTCTGGAAATTGCTGATATTTGCCAGATAATCCAGTGCAGAGAATAATAGTTTCAAAACGTCGTTCAAGCATTTGAGCACATATTCTACTAATCAGTTGTGGTGTTTCACCATCTGATCTCACCTCTTCCTCGCTGCCTCTCTGTGGAGGTATCCTGGACGTGTCGGACTGAGACACTGAGACCTGTGGGCACGTTACTGTCCTCAGGGAGGAGCTGGTAAATTTGACGAGGCAGTACGAGGTCTGGGTTTCTTCCTGTAAGCCAGAGCCTGATTAGTGCTGAAAGGTGGATGGATTGGTTGGAGGCACTGGAGCTTGTTAGATTTCTACACTGGTTTTATTCTAAATGAAAGAACACATACTGTACTAACCACAGACAGTTCATTTGAAGGTACAGGATGTATTGTGCATTACTTTTTTTTTCAACTATCAAGCTTATATCCTCTTTCTCCTCTTCCCATGTATACAAATCAGATTCTATGAAGTGTAGACTGAGACCTCTGTTGGCAGAAACACTCTCACAGCTCGGTTACATTATGAACTAGACTAGTTCGGATGTAGCCGGTGATTGTTCCACTGCTTGGCACTGTGAGAATTCATCCACTTAGTCTGAATGAAGGCTGAGTGAAACACACAGGGCAGGCAGGACGGGGGGGTGCGGCTGCAGTAAAATCCACTTTGTGCCTTAATTAAATGTGTCATCATCATGAAGCATGAGGAATCAGAGCAGGCTCCACATCATCTCAGATATGTTTTATTCAGAATTACACCCCAATCACCTCCACAATCCTGGATGCACAGCCTGCTGACATTCAGCCAGCACTATGACTGCTTAGAGCCACAACAGAAGGCCCATATCTACTGCAGGAACTTTTCTCAGGGACCAGGACCATTTGTGGAACCAGGGTCTAAATCTGATTCTGGAGCCGTAGCCCTACTCCCATAAAGTTCCTGGTGTGAGGGTAGTACTTTCTGAAGGTTCACAAACTATCAGGCTGGTGTCAGGTCAAACACTGCACATGCCAGAATGCCAAACATGCATTTGACACACCTGGCTGCACAGTGCTCTGGAAATGCAAGTCACAAATGCATTGAGGACTTTTACCTCGTGTTCCTGAACTTTAGATCCTGGGAAAGAAATATATCAGACAAGGCCTCAGCCACTCACAGCTCCACGTGCTTCCTTAACTCTGAGCTTGTTCAGTAGTGCATCAAGTGTTTCATTTGGTGATGACCAAACACACCATAAGAACCTTTTCCCTTCTGTGAGACATGGCGGCAGCAGTATCATGATTTGAGCCTGCTTTGCTGCCTCTGGACCAGGACGACGAGCTGTCACTGATAGAGCTACAAATCTGAGCTGTAGCAAAATGTGAATGTATCAAATCCATGAACAAATGAATGAAGCTGAGCAGACAGTGAAGTCTGTCAATCTCTACAAGCTGATCTGCAGAACTGATAAACAGTTACTGGTGAACTTAAGTGTTAGTTGAAGTTGTTTCTGCACAAAGAATTTACACCAGACACTGAAGGCCAGAGGTGGGTAGTAACGAGTTACATTTACTCCGTTACATTTACTTTAGTAACATTTTGAAAAAAACGTACTTCTAAGAGTAGTTTTACTGCACCATACTTTTTACTTTCACTTGAGTAGATTTGTGAAGAATTAACGCTACTCTTACTCCGCTACATTTGACGACACTCGACTCGTTACTTTTTTATTTCTTTTACATTTATTCTACCAGAGTGACGTTCACGAACGAACCGAATCTAGAGAACAAGTTAAAACCATGTAGGACTGTATTTAAATCACAACAAGCTAAATATAAGCAGAGTTTGGTCTAACTTAACACCTTGTTTTTATCTCCCATGTTTACTTTTTAGCGTCAAGTGGATGTACTGCGACTGGTAGCAGTCCTTTCAAAATAAAACTTCCCTTTTAATAGGAAGTTACAAAATAAAAGCAATGACCTAAATTATCAAGTTACATATTGATCACACAGTGTGTTGATGTCATTTACACCACTTGAAAGATTTTTCGTATATTATTATATATTTATATAATATTGAGTTTTTCTGTATTGTTAAAAATGTTCTTTTAAACAAAGGGTAAATCCAAAATAGTGATCTCACTGTC
>JAUMHL010000010.1:1557412-1567417 GCA_032362345.1 Sandelia bainsii
CTTGAGTAATATTATTTTGAAGTAACGCTACTCTTACTTGAGTACAATTTTTGGCTACTCTACCCACCTCTGCTGAAGGCAGGGTTTCACATACAGCCACATACAAATGTTTGGATCATTTTCCATAATAAATAAAGGAATAAGTTTAATGTTTTTGTGTCATTCTTCAATTGGTTTCCCTTTATGTAGTTTTAGGACCTGCATGAAAATCATGTTTTAGATTGTATTTATGCAGAAATACAGACAATTTTCAAGGGTTTGTACACTTCCAAGCCCCACTGTATACTGTCATTTCATTTATTGGGGAATAGAGCAATAGAGAAAATGAGCAGATTTGAACAAACTATTCTGAAAAATTATCACAACAAAATCCTTCAAAATCCCATTATGAATATTGATTATGTATTTGCCTGTTTATCATTATTCTCTCTGCTCCGTCTGCATCATTTCAACAGTGACACAAGATTTTAGAGAGAGTGCAGCAGAGTGACAGGGCTCATGTTGTCTGTTTCCATCCGCTCTCAGGAAGGAAGAAGAGCCTCCTGCTGATGAATCCCATAACTACAACATGTGTTTATCAATAAGTGATCAATAAGTCATTATAGGAACTCTTGGAGCCTGAGTTCAAGGCTGAGAGGGATGTACTGATGGCATCCGGTTCATATGGAGGCTGAATGCACTTAAAAGAACTGTCAGTGGACAGTGATCAGTATCTGTCTAATGAATGTAATGTGATGTATCAAGTGGGAACTTGAAGCTCAGACTCCAGTGAATTGGCCCCTGAGGCCCCGAGCCCGTCACATTGTTGTGACAACACCTGAAACACCTGAAACAAACTGAGAAAATTAAGAAAGACAAGAAGAGAACATGGCCACGAGAAACTAGTTCAGCTGGAAACAAGCTGTTGATCAGGAGCTGTCCTTGGTGCTGAGCGCCTCAATCCAATTACCTCCCCCCCACCCCCCTCTCTCTCTCTTCCCCCCTCTCTCTCCCTCTCTTCCTCTGGGCCGGTAGCTCTCCGAGTCATCCGGTTAAGGCATCCCTCACTGTATCTGCCGTGTGTGTGTTTCCTTACGGCGCTCCGAGCTTCGGTCTCACTCGCCGGGACGTCTCCACTCGTGCGCTTGGCAGAATGACGCTCTCCGGCGGTCTGCGTTCTCTCGGGAGGCTTCACGATTCTGCGGCCGGGCGGCAGGCGAAGCGGCTGGGGTAACTGAGTGAGTGCTATGGTGGGACCTCCTGGAAGGACAAGAGTTCGAGTTTTCCGAAATATCATCGGTTTCCACGGAAGGTAGGCTGCACGGAGATAGTTTGACTTCACAGAGCATTTGAACGTACTGAGACTAGGCAGCAGTTTGGGCTGATACTGAAGTCTGAAATCAAGTAGAACTAACCTGAACGTGATTTTTATTGGTCTAAATACTTTGCATCCACTTTTTATTGACCTTGTACCTTTTTAACTTGGGTTTAAGCCTGAGTGTGGGTTCTGTGTAAGGGACTGAGCCTACCTCTGGTTTGAATAATAAAATGGAGAGAACAGGACACACACAGTCAGCAATGGAACCATTAAACACTGCTCATTGAATCCAGGTTTAATGAAGCCAGGATTGAAAGCGAACTGTCAGTTTATTGATCAAGTGATTGTGTGAAATGAAATGAGCAGTAATTTATTTTGGAGGGGAATCAGATCAGAGCGATTTTTGGTGGTGAAGCAGCTTGGTTCCTGACGTAGCTGTATGTCCTGTCCCAGGAGTCTATAATTAACTAAGGCTGACTTGAGCCAGGGGAACGAAGCCTAATGCCACTACTGGGATTTGTGGAACTCCATTACACAATCAGATAAGGGTTGGACAGTCAGAGGACTTCTAACGGTAACATAAGCCTTTACAGACGAAACGCTTCCAAGAAGAAAAAGGAACATTCATTACATGAGAAAACCTCTATACACAGTTTCATTATTCATTCAATTCACTGCAGGATTCTTCCTATAAAGATGCCACATTTCCTGGGGTCCGATGAGTCTCCAGGGTTTAACAGAGCCCAAAAGTAACGGGACAAACTTACATAATCATAACTAACTTATGTTTTAGTTTGAAGCCAAAATAAAATGCTGTCAATTCATGTAAAGATTCAGATTTGCTATTTGGATGTGGTGTAAAACACTGTTGTGTGTCTGCTCCTCACTGAACCACAACCATTTACTGTCTGGCTGTGAATTCTGTATATAATGATCTTTTAGTAGATTAGTTGGTTTGACCCGCCCACCTCACAGCTCTGTCCCTTTTAAGCATTCTGTGGGCACAGCCAGATTAACACTTAACATGGGTCCCCGGGGCCAAAATGAGCTGCCAGGCCTCTACAGCTAGAGCTGCCTACTGGACAAAGCTTAGAAATCCAGAACTGTAGGTGAAGCTCCAGGCTCACCGTGTCACATGAGTTGTGCCGAATTAATTTAGAATCTATAGGCAACATTACAGCACAATATGACACGATCAGGAGCTTAAGGCGCTTTATGATCTCTGAGAAGAATTGTGTGGTATAATTTCGTCTGGTCATACTGTCTAATGTCTTGTTTTTTCAGACATGGATCAAACTGGGAGTTTATCAGTCTGAACATAACCAGGTGAGCTTGGTGGGCCTGGGAAACTCTGCTCCGACCGACCACCACCATCTCATCTCACTGAGCCTCGCAGGCTCCAGACGCTCTTACACACACACACCACTACCACCTCAGTCTGACCTGCCTCCACAGTAAGAAGGCCACACACTCACAGCAAACATGACGGACAGAGTGAATTTCAGTACACCCAAAGTCAACACCCGGCCCACTGCGGCTCCGGTGCTCCCCCCTGAACCGATCGACATCATCCGCATCAAGACTCGCTCCCGGCGGGTCAGGCTCAACGTCGGAGGCCTCACACATGAAGTGCTGTGGAGAACACTGGACCGGCTTCCCAGAACCCGTCTGGGAAGGCTAAGAGACTGCAACACCCACGAGTCATTGCTGGAGCTCTGCGATGACTACAGCCTCACTGAGAACGAGTACTTCTTCGACCGGCACCCTGTGGCCTTCTCCTCCATCCTCAACTTCTACAGAACGGGGAAGCTGCACATGATGGAGGAGATGTGCGCCCTGTCCTTTGGCCAGGAGCTGGACTACTGGGGCATCGACGAAATCTACCTGGAGTCGTGCTGCCAGGCGCGGTACCACCAGAAGAAGGAGCAGATGAATGAGGAGCTGAGGAGGGAGGCAGAGACGCTGAGGGAGAAGGACGGGGAGGAAGAGGACCATGGCTGCTGTCCCGACAAGAGGAAGAAGCTCTGGGATCTGCTGGAGAAACCCAGCTCATCCGTGGCTGCAAAGGTAACAGCTGCACTCGCTGTAGACGTGTCAAGGTATAGAAACCACTCAGCTTCCAGCAGGACTCCTGGTAAAACCACACAAAGCTCAGGCTTGATTCAAAGTCAATGTGATGCACTTTTTCTTTGTGGGTTTGTCTTATCTTGGGTTTAGGGACTGGTCAGAGTTTTAGAGGCGTGGAGCTTGCTGTTCAGTTGCACTCTGGTTAATGTAGGATTCAGTGTTGTTGAAGCTTGTTGCATACCAAGACCTAGAGGTCTGGACAGCTCAGGCTCTGCTGCACTAATTTTTAACCTCTTTGTCCTTTATTTTGATGATAGAAACATGAAGCATGAGACAATATGGACAAAAACAGACTTGTCAACTCAGCTCCAACAGACAGATATGAACACATAAGACAAGACCATTCTTTTTCTAATCCGTCCCTTGTTCCCTTCACTTTACTGAAGTACCCTAATTAAGACACTTGTTCACACTCTGACTCTGACGCCATAGGTGCAGCTATTTGTTACAATTTATTTTACATTTTTGTAATTAATTTATTATTTTTCAGTTCAGTGGCCCACAGTGGTGGAACAAGCTAAAAAATCTGCACAGTCAGCAGCCTCGCTCTCAGCATTCAAACAACAAACAGAACTCTTCCACAACTTCCTATGCTCCTATAAAAAAGAGAAATGTCTTCCTCCTGTGTTTGCAGCTTCAGTCTAACAAAACAGACACTTCTTCTCCTGGAACTTTGCTTGCGTGTCCTGAGCTCTAATTCACAGAGTGAACTGAGCCACACTGGAGAAAGAAAGGACAGTCTTTTGCTCAAGTACAACACTTATGCACAGTTTAGAGGGTTTTGCACTTTACTTGAACATTTGAGATTTGAAACAAAACATCATGAGAATAAATATTAGTTTTATAAGAGGCAGAAAGTGGAGATATAATAATATTTCTCTTTTCCTGCAGCGTTACCTACTGCAGATTAAAATGATCGCCTCAAACTGTGAGATCTTATAAATGAAAGTATGTGTGTGTGCTGTTTACACATCATATGAACTGCTGATTATATACAGTAACACTTAAGCTGGCTCCATTCTGCAGAATGCTAACTTTAACTTTTACTTCTTATAAAACATCAGTAGTTTGTGATGAATAATTACTTACATGTAACAGTTCTCACACAACCCTGAATCCACAGTGTAACACTCTGAGCTCCTGAGTCATGTCTGAGATACTCTGTGGTCTGTCTCCTCCTGATTCTGTGACGGGCAGCCTGATGCAGAACCACTTAGAAGCATGGAAGAGCGACCATCACTGTTTTTATATTGCATTCTGACACGTTTGCACTGTATTGAACCGTCTTGTTGTGTTTTCTATGTTTATTTTTCCGTGCAGATACTTTGGGATTGTATTTGTTCAGTCTTTAAAATTGAAGTTGCTGCCTTCAATCTAATACAGTGGAGAGCAGAGTTAGTCAGAGCAGTGAAAAATACATTTACACCACAAACAGTGTCTCTGCGTTATCAACAGAACACAGCAGGAACAACTTTCAGCTGTGGACCATGTTCAAGTTTATGTGAATTTGGACATGCAGCTTTTGTGTCCATCTTTTTTCTCTCTCAAAATGAAGGATTTGTGATGAGGATAAAGACTTTGTCCATTTGTCCATGTGGCTGATGATTTTTTGCATCTGATGAAAAGATGGCATCTGTTTCTTCTGTAGAAATATGGCTTTTCATTGAGATAAGCTTTGTGTGTGTGTGTGTCTGCAGTGTGTACTTCACCCTGCACTTTGTCTGTCAAAAGGTTTGTGCAGCACTGCAAGCTTAAAAACAAGAGTCATTTGACAGTTTGTTTACCACAGAGAGCTTACGGTGCTTGTTTTATTGTCTGCAGCAGAGCGGACAGACAGCGCAGAGACAGCTTCTAAAACACAATGCAAGCAGAGCATTAGTCCATTACTAATGATGTGACTGCAGCAGATCTTTGTCTGCTACTGCTAAATATACTATACTGTCTCCATATTACTGGAAGCAATACTATAAGTATCACTGTGTCTACTGCAATACATTTGAGGAGAGGAGAGGAGAGGAGCTCACATCCTACACATACACAAAAGCAAATGGTTAAGGAGGGTAATAAAGTCGGGGCTGATATTGTTAATTGATTCCCTGTTTCCAGCTGACTGACTGGAGACCAGTCCAGGCCAAGTGTGCTGTCAGCAGCATGAGGGGAGCTGTGGGTTTAATCAGCTCGGTTCACACAGACTCTGCCTGTCTTTAGAGTTCACATCTGGACTGCAGCTGCAGAATAAACTGAAGAAGCATGTCCAGCATGGGAGTTTGAAATCAGAGTGACACAGACGTGTTCTCACTTTATGGCCATTTCTAGCAAATGGAGAAAGCTGCAGCAGCAAATAATGTTGGCACCAGAATATGAGCAGAGTTATACAGAGAACCTGGGTCATCAAGTTATAATGACCACTCTGTGCATTTTACCTCTGTAGATATTTTCATTGCGGGTTTTTTGATAACATTGTGATCGTTTTGCAAAGCATGTCATTGGCCCTCAAATTGACTTCCATTCTTTGTGTGCAGACATGGTTGATAGGTCATTTCAGTGCATTGTGAAAATGAATGTACAGAGAAATGTGTGTGGTAATGTACTGTTCCACCAACGCACAATTTTTATTACCAGTCATCAGAGGTGCTAAACAGCACAGTATGAATGAATGTGGCTGTGATTGTGTACATACTGTCTAATGTAGACACATCAGTGTCGTCTGCATATTACTATTATGATTACACAACAGTTGATTTAGTAGTGATTGATAGACAGTCAGTATGCTCAGTGTAATAACCATGGCAACCAGGGGCGGGGCTAGAATTATTTAATGCAGTAGCCAGACTGCTGCACATTTAGAGAATTACGTGAAAAATGTTCAACTCAAACTTTGTACATCATTTACCTGTTCAGTGTTCATTGCAGGAAATTACAAATATGCAGCTTTATGGTTTTCTTTTCTAAATAATAAACAATAACCACAATTTTTTATTCAAATAGTCATTGGGGAGAAGTCAAAATCCATCTGCAGCTGCTGCAAAAGTCTAGTAGGGCAACAGTTTGAATACACCTTACATTTACATTACAGATAGAAAGATTGGCAGAGTAAAAATGATCATGCACAGCTGTGAACCCTGTTGACAGCTCCCTTACTCTGATATGTTTTGCTTTGTATTTGTGGATGCAAAGATCAGCTAACAGTAGCAGCAATATGTGAAATGTCATATTGCATAATGGTGCAATTAATGCACTGTGTGTACTTTCTATGATAAGAGTGTAGTTTACAGTTCATCAGTCTATAAATACAGCAGCGCTGGCCCTCAGAGGCCCATGTGACAGAGCTGGAACCATAGTGTCAGCAGGAGGGAAGCTGCTTAGACCTCTGTGCACTGACACCAGACGTGTGTCTCTCTGTAACAGCAGTGATGCAGCTCAGCTCTTAACCAATGAGGTTGTGTCTTCCTGGCGCGATTACAGCAGAAGCATTACCTGGCCATTTGGAAAACATGGTGCTGCATTTGTTCAGGAGCGACACACACACAGTAGTTAAGAGTCCAGATGGACAACTATCCATAAGAGTTTTGAGTTTTATTGGATGAGTATTAAATGTTCCAATAATAGAGATTAGTTTGATACACTTTACATAATCTGTGTAATCTTCTTATTTTTGGCTCTGATGATATTTTTTGACATGTCTCCTTTGTAGTAAGGGAAACATTCTTTCATCAGATGTATTTAATGTTTCCACTTAGACTTTTTTTTCAGTCAATTCACAATTGGTGGAAGCAGCATTATAGAGAGTAACAAAGTAAAGCACATACATTCATTTGTCTCACGCACAGTTTGTAGAAATATAAATTCATTTATGAAAACACATCTGTATGCATGGTCACCTATTCCACCTATTGTAGAGAACACACACACACATAAACACACAGAGTATGACTTAGGAGTATGGCTTAATCTCCTTTGAGGCTTTTAGTAGGCCTGCTGCTGCAAATAGACTAACTGTTGGCAGGTTGGATAGTCTGTCCTGCCCAACTCAGGAAATTGGACAGAGGAAGCTGGACGGGGGGGTGTGGGGAGTTGGGGTTCTTCGATGTATCTGTAACTCTAACTAAAACACAAACCACCAAATAAAGAGGAACAAGAGAAACAACTGTACATACATATTTACGGACTTGTGTACATGTGGTTTTCTCACCTTGTATCAAATGAACACACAAATGCATTTAGCGACAGACTTTACCTTTGATTTGTGTGTCTTCCTACACAGAAGCTACTTGTAAACCCAGAGCACACACAAACACTGTCTTCCTCATGAAGCACTGGTCCAAAGCTGACAGAAAAAGCCTCCCTCTGCCCTTCACCTGCTGCTCCAGTCTGTCAAAATGTTGTCTTTTTCTGAACTGCTGCACTTCTCTGAGCCAGAGGTGAAAACACTTTTCTTCAGCTCACTTTGATACAAGAAATGATGGGTAGGAGTGTGTCTTTATGCACAGACATGATGTCTCTCAGATCTGTTGTCTTGGTGTCCATGATTGTTGAAGAAAAGGTTTATACAGGAAGTTAAATATATCAATGCAGCGGGGTCTGAGATTTTGAGATTGTGTTGTGAAATCAGCATATGTTGCTATGTTCTTTATATATATATATATATAGTGATCCACCTGCCCATCCATCCCATCATGCTACCCAGATAAGATGTGGGGGGGCTTCCTGTTGCACCACGCTGTGTGGCAGCACTGTTTGATGGAGGATAACTGTCAGGTGTTGTGTAGACTGTATATGTGTCTCAGTGTAGCGTTACATAACCTTTAGCCGCTCAAGTGAGAAACAGATGTTTACGTATGAAGACTACAGTCCTGGCTGTAGATGTTCTACTCTCTGATCCATCTATTATCCTGACCACTTGTCCTCTTAGGTGTGCTGGAGTCTATCACATCTGTCAGTGAGTGAGAGGTGGATCTTGGACAGTTCACCAGTCTATCACAGGGCTGACACACAAAGACAGACACAATCACACTTATGAGCAATTTAGAGTCACCAATTAAACTAACTGCATGTCTTTGGATGGTGTGCGGAGTACCTGGTGAGAACCCACAGACACGGGGAGAACATCTAAAATCCACACAGAAAGGTGATTTCATCTGGAGGGTTTTCAGGTTTTTTTTATTTGTATTGCAGTGAGAATTTTTAGTTTAGCTGGTAACTATGTTTCAACTAAAAGCAGAAACATGTTTGATGTGATGAAGGCAAACTAGAACCACAGTTAGCAAGTAGAAAACTCTTGAATTTGCTGTTTAACAATGAAGATGTTGGTTAAATTAGAAACAACTGTTAAAACATTAAATAATTATGCAAATTATTATTATTACAAATAATTTAAGGAAACACTTGGTATAAGAATTTTAAAAAATACTGAAAATCCTCCAGATTATGTCACCTGGAGGACTTTGAGTTCAGATGATATCATGATGTGCTAGAAGCAGTAAAGTAATTTAATACCATTCATGTAGATGTATTGCACAAACTAAAACCATAAAAAACAAGTTGCAAATCTGTGAAATTGCCCTTTATGGTCTGGGAACCCAGTGACTCTACAAAACACAGCTTTACAGTAGAGGCATAAGGCAGCAGGCAGTGAACACGCTGAGGCACATTATCCAAAGTTATTAGTGGGCCTGTTTGTTAAAATGTCCATTAGATTTTGGAAAGCTTCTTCCAGCTTCACCTTTGACTTTGCAGTATTATTGTGCATGTTTTTGCATGCACAATGGATGATTAGAACAAACATTTCCATCTCCACATAAATAGTTTATATAAAATGGTTAAATTATGGGATTAGTGTGACTTTCTCTTTATTTAACTGTAGTGATGTTGTTATGAGCTGAGGCAGCAAATCTAGCATCAGATTTCATTATCCCTCATGGCCTCTCGTTGTTGATTTACTGATAAACAATTATTCCAACACTTGCAGAGTTTTAGAATTCACTGTCATATTCTGAGTGAAATGCATCATAAAAGTCAACAATGAGTCATTGGTTATGTGAAGTGTCTCTTTCAGTATTGTACAGGCAGCATGTTTTCACAGACAGCAGTAAGGAGCTAAGTGGCTACTCAGGTCTATAGTTGACTGGCCCAGTGCCATGAGGAGCAGCAGACAGATGTGTAGCCACTAATGTACTGTAGCTTTCCAGATTTAGCACTCCAGCAGGAAAGAGGCTGATCCAGAGTGGTTTGTCATCTACAGCAAACTTCACTGGCAAATGTGTCCATTTTAGACTGGTTAGTGAGTGGACTACAGCGGACAAGCTGCCAGGCTGTCTTTTAGGCTTGTTGTGTGTTCACACTCCTTTAACTTCAGTTTAAGTGACATTTCCTGCAGCTGATTAATTTAAATGAACTGACTGGGTGGATGTGGCTGGTTTCTTACTAGTATGTTCTTATCAGGGGTGTAGTGGTTAGCACTGTCGCCTCACAGCTAGAAGGACCCGGGTTCGGGCGCCTTTCTGTGCGGAGTTTGCATGTTCTCCCCGTGTCTGCGTGGGTTCTCTCCGGGTACTCCGGCTTCCTCCCACCATCCAAAGACA
>JAUMHL010000010.1:1571057-1584576 GCA_032362345.1 Sandelia bainsii
GATAAATATAGCTGGGTGTCATCCGCGTAGCAATGGAAGTTTAAAGAGTGTTTTCTTATAATATTGCCTAGCGGAGAATACATGCCTCTTTGTTGTATTAATCTTTCTTTATATAGATTAATATAGAGAAACAGACTGAGTTACTATAAGATGCATGATGTAATAATGTATTAATGTATAGAAATGAGGTTTCCATGCATAGTTAGACATGCTTTAATGAAGCTACATGGAAAATTGTATGAGTGAATGTGAGTGTGTGCTTGTTTAGCCATATGTCCATGAACTACCACTACCACAGAATCAAGGACAAAAGATTTAGAGTTAACAAAACCAAATAATTAAATCAAATTGTGTCATGTGTGTTCTCACAGTGAAATTACAATCATTAATACATACATACATTAATTGGAATATGTAGTTTAATTTCCTGTTATTTTAACTAAAAAATGACCACTTTACAATATGTAAACGAGAGTTGTTCTGATATTTTATACTGACAAATGTGCAGGGAAAGAGAATCTGTTGAGTTGACTAAACTTGTTTTTTTCAATTAACTGTTAGTTTTAAACAAACAAAATTTAATTAACTATTCAAGCTTAATTCAGTTAACTTGCATTCAAGGCAGCAGTTGAACTAAAGTTTCAAAGTTGAACATCCTTAATATAATTTATAAAATATCTGTACAATTCTCTCCTTCATTCATCCAATCAAGGAGCAAAGTTTGAGTTGAGACGTCACAGGACTGTCAAAGTCACACAGAAGTCAGCAGTAGATTTGGTTCAGAATCACACAACACAGAGCAGAAGGCACATGAATACTCACTATGAATACTCAGCTTTTATGTCTCTTTGAAGAACTGTTTTGCTGTGACTAAATGTTTTTCAGAGTCAAGTTGGTTTCTTTGTTAGTGACTCACAGTGATACAGACTCAGAGTGTTATTGATCAGCTGAATTTTAAATGTGAAGCCATTCATACATCCATTAATTCTTCCTTCACAGTACAGCTTCTAAAGCAGCTTGCGTGTTCCTGGTACTGCTTTAAATCTGCCCTGGGTGCCAAGGTCACAGCATTTGGCAGCCATTAAGCCATTAAGACGCTGCAGGGTGGACACACTTTGATACACCTGCCCTCTACTTCCCTTTGTCCAGTCTCTCTTTGGCTTTCTGTATATCTTCTCTGTCATACTTCTCTTCTTCTTGCTTACCTTTGCAGTTTTGTGAAAAACAGAGTTTGTCTGAAACAAAGAACAAAGTGACTCAGTCTAAATGAGGATTATTAAGTGGCAGAAGTACTGTACACTGTGTAATGCTCTAATGCTCAGTGTCCTTTGACTTGACTGTGATATGGCAGACGCTCCCTCAGCGGAAACAACAGAGACAATCCTTCCATCACATGATTTCACAAGATCTGTCTTTTGAGTAACCGGGGCAGCTGTGATAGCACTAAAACATGATGCAACCTACATTTTTTCTGGTAACACTTATTGTAAGGGTACATGAATTATCATCAGTTCATTTGCGGCCCTCCTAATAAAGTGGTGACATGATCATTCCTTCATGTTTCCTACAAACATTTTTAGTCACATTTTTAATAAAGTTAGTCTTTCTGTCTATTTAGACATCAAGTATTGGTTTTATTTTTATGGTATTTTTTTCATTTCATCAGTGTAGTTATGTAAACCTGTTATTCTATATTTCATGTAGCAACAAGCATTATCTAAAATCGTACTACTTACTTAGGAAATAAAAACTCATTCATAATATTGATTTAGATGTGTTTTTTCTCATTTTGTGTGACACAAAATTTTTGATTTTCCTCACATTGTGTCATATTGGTAGAGAAAGTAATAACAGTTCTATGAAATTGTGTTGGATGGAATTTTGTTGGATTCCAAGATTTGTAATCATAATTAACTAAGCATTAATTTTATCATGACTCCATCAGGTTTGTTGCCCTCCTAATAAAGTGAGGGCCGTTTAGTGAAATGTAAATTCAGTTTTAAATTAAAAGCTTAAAAAAACTGAATTCTAAGATGGAAAACGATGGGAAAAGACTGTAGAAGTCTTTGCTATATCTTACTACAGTACTACAATGTAAATGTAAAGACAGAAGAAGGTTGTAGCATAATTAATTGGTACTTTTAGTTTTAATTATGAGGTTAATATTTGAATTACGTATCAAATACAAAAGTGAGTACAAGAGTTCAAGCTTCTGAATTTATCCACCAAACAACAGTTCTATCACATTAATTATTTGACTTTGTTACAATGTTAATTGTTGCAGATATAATAACTAGATTACTTGAAAATGCTTCTAATGTACTACTTTGACATAAATCCTGTGCTCTAGCACGTAGCATTAAAGTGCATGATAACACGATCTGATAACACAAATAATAACTAGATTCCCCAAATTTACTGATGGTATTATATAATATTATTACTCAACTACATTTATTTTAATAACTTTGGAGACTGAGATTTTAGACTAAATATGAGACAGGCCATAAAGCTGCTGTTCATTACATCTTCAGCTGGTAGCTTTATCTCCCAATGCAGCCTTGTCTTAGCTTGGGGCTCATACTCCATTCACATCATTTAAGTCATTTTAACGTTCTGACAACCAACTTCTTCATGTATGGCACCAAGATACATTATCTTACTTATTGTTAATCTAGTTCAGACACTCTATCTGTAAAGATATCTGTAAGAATCCATCTGGACATTGTCAAACAGGAACTCACAGAGGCCTCATACATTTACAGCCGTGGTCGATCTATGTGCAAGATCTGTTTGTTTTCACCATTTAAATATCTCTGACAGACTTGAGTTTTCATAATGACCATGACTAATAATGTACCAGCGCACTCAGAGCATGAGGCACCAGTATCTGTTCATTTAGAAGCAACATCTGTCAGGGCTCCCTGTCAGTCATTATCAGTCTGTTTTGACACCTATTATACCCACATCAATTTTTGTCTCATTTAAGTTTAGTATAAAGTTTTTCTTAACGTCCATTGCTTGATTCTTCTTGTTGTGGGACGAAAGAATGAGTAACCACTTCTAACCTCTCTCTATCCTTTCTATAGATAGCAACACAATCCTATTACAATTATCCTGAAATGTCCTAGCAAGGGCTGCAGGGAGAAGGTTCAGACTGTATATGCTTCAACTACCTCACTCAGCTCAGACGTTAGAGTTCCCCCTGCTAGAGAAAAGGTTGTAGGTAGTGGTGTTCAAGCCCCTCACTTCATTAAGTGGAGCCATGCTGTGAGAAGGAGGACTGTACTTCAGTCAGGTGTATGAATGAGCAGCAGCAGGGGGAAATGATTGTGTCAGATGTTCATAAGTTGTCTGTGAATTACAGTATGCTAAGGTAAATACTAATTCACCCTAGTTAAATTTTACTCAGCAATTTGTAAAATATTCATGCAGAATGAGTGAATGCCCACTGGTTTCTTATGCATTGCAGAGGTAAGGGGACCAGCTAATAAGGGATTAAGCAAGTTAAAATAGTTGACACAAAAGAAGCAGTGACTGAATGGAACACAGACCTCACAGAAAACACAGAAGTGCAGAAGTGTTGTAAATGTGGTAAAGTACATGTACTAAACCAGATGAAACTACTTAAGTTCCACCTTGACCTGCAACAACAATAACTTTCTGGTTATACATTGAAAACTTTTAATGTTTTAACTTTTAATACACACAATACATTTAATATATGTGTTACTTTTGATACTATAATAAAGTAAATAGTTTAAATTGCCTGCAGTTGTGTAGTACTTCTCTACTTTATTGGTACTCAAAATTTTCATTAACATCTAAATTTATATTTTCAAGTTTATTCAATGTTTAAGTTTATTGTTGTTCTGATGAAAAGTTGAGTTCACTCAACTCATTAAAACAAGTTTTTAAAGAATCAAAACTAGAGTATTAGAAGGCATTTTTAAAGCTACAGTTTGTATTTTTTATATATATATTTTTTTGGTAGAGATACGCTTCATACACACACTTGTGAGGTGAGGAATTGTCAAAGCCTCCTGTGATGCAGTCTCAGAGAGCGACACTAGCAGTGGGAATTAGACATTCCACGCTTGTGTTTGAAGAACGTCCCCCCTTCTAACCAGTCAGAGAAGCTCAAAGCCTGTGTGTCATACTGAAAGGTACTGTACCTTGTGTCTATGAGAAGTCACAGGTTTTGACCATGGATGTATGGTTTTGACATACATGCATGTATTTGTCTGCCTGTGTGGATTTGCTGTTTTCAGATTGATTCCTAAAAGTTGCACATTGTAGCTTTAATTTAAAGTTATTGGGAGCAGTCTCTGATGTTGTGTTTCTACTGATTTTAACAGCTGCGACTATAAGTTCTTCATGTTGAATGAACTCTGACCCTTTAAACTGAGAAATGTGAAAGAAAACAAATCTGTTGATTTTGAGCCCTAATGTGAACTTAATTTGTCTGTTTGTGCATCCACTTAAAGTTCTATGTTAATACAACTTGACCTGTTTAGATTGAGTTTGTGTGAAAACTTTGGTTTAAGGCAACAAGGTGTGATAAACTTAATGTAAGGTTTATTCTACATTACACACCTTTTTAGCAGTCGTAGCCCTAACTAGAAAACTGAGTCCATAGTCACCAAGGATCTTATCTCAACGCTAAGTGTGTTCCTGAATGATGCAGAATGTTCCTCAATGAGATTTCTCTCTTAAGAACTGTACACACAGCTGCTGACGGACACTGAGCTAAGAGAAGGAGTGGGCTTGACTCTGCTGTTCTGGATGCTAACTATGTCCACACTAATTGGAGCAAAGGAGCATGCAAATGGTGATTTATGTTAGTAAGCTCTTCATTAAACTCCAATTATTCTGCTCTGCAACTGGAGTAGATGAGTAAGAAATGGTTAGGAGGCATCTGTCAGTATACATAACATGATACAGCTAAAGGAGGAAGAACAAGAACACTGGTCAAACAGTGGTCTCTGCTGAACTTGCTTTGATTTCACCCTGAAGACAAATGGTTTGTTCCACTGTAGACCAGCATGATTTGCTTTTTTTCCCAAATAATAATGATGAAATAGAGACACTAAAAAGTTAAAGAACCACATTCCTAAACAGGTAATTTATTATACATATTATACTGAAACTGCTTCCCTCCAAGTTATTAATTAGCTCTCCCGAGTTATTGATCAGCTCTGTATTAAAATCCCTTGTAAAGCTTACATTTGTTTTTTTTACACATCAAGACATTTTACAACCCCAATTACAAAACTGTTGTGACGCTGTGTAAAATCTACATAAAAACATAATGTAATGATTTGCAAATCACATAAACCTATATACTATTCACAATAGAACATAGAAAACAATCAAACAGTGAAAAAGTAACATTTTAAGAAAAAAATCTGGTCATTTTGAAATTGACAGCAGCAAAATGTTTCAAAAAGGTTGGGACAGAGTCATGTTTACCACAGTGTAGCATCCCCTCTTCTCTTAACACCAGTCTGTAAATGTCTTGGAACTGAGGAGACTAGTTGCTAGAGTTTTGGGAGAGGAATGTTGTTCCATTCTTGCTTTAAATAGGATTATAACTGCTCAACAGTCCTGGGTCTTTGTTATATTTTGTTTTTCAAGATGAGACAAATATTTTCAGTTGGGGAAAGATCTGGACTCCAGGCAGGCCACTTCAGCACACAGACTCTTCAACTATGAAGCCATGCAGTCGTCATAGATGTAGTATGAGGTTTAACATTGTCCTGCTGCTATATGCAAGGCCTTCTCTGAAAAAGATGTGTGGATGGGAGCATATGATGCTCTAAAATCTAGATATATGTATCTTTCAGCATTGATTGACCCTTTTTCAGATGTGCAAGCTGCCTATTCCGTAGTTACTAATACACCCACATACTATCAGAGATGTAGGCTTTTGAATTCTCCTCCTCTCCTAGAACGTGATTTTGGCCTTTTCGCTGATTCTCCGCATCTTTTGATGATATTATGTACTGTAGATGATGATATATTCTTTGTCTTTCTAAGTCTTTGCAATTTTACATTGAGGAACATTATTCTGTTTGACAATTAATAAATTAACCTCTGCCATCTTTAAGTCTGAGACTCTGACTCCCTAAGATGCTCTTTTTATACCCAATCGTCTTACTGTAACCTGTTTGCCAATTAACCTAATTAAATTCAAACTGTTCTTCCAGCTCTTCCTTGTCAACATCATTTAGTTTTCCAGCCTTTTGTTGTCTCTGTCCCAACTTTTTTGAGTCATGTTGCTGCAATCTTAAATCTTAAAATCACCTTTTTTATTTTCTCAGTTTAAACATTTGATATGTTTTCAGAGGTTTGCAAATAATTACATTCTGTTTTTATGTAGATTTTACACAGCACCCTAACTGTTTTGGAATTGGGGTTGTACATTTTGCACTGTATAATCTAAAATAACCTGATGCAAATACGTTATTGGAGTTTTCCCAATTATAAATTACAAATCATAACTGGAGGCAGGGTTAGTCTTTGGGTTTAGGATTAATTCTCTGGAAACCAGTGATGTGCCAGTCCATCCTGTGGATGATCATATATAGTATGTCGAATAGGTGAAAACAGTGAGATCACTAAAACACTAAGATCATTAAGATTAATCTTCTGGCAATAGACATTATTCAACTGCATCATTTGTCATTAGTCAGAAAAAGGCACATCATTAGTCAGTTATTATCATTCCTAGTACCATGTGGCTAAAATCATTACACATCCCACTTGCTGCATACTCACACCAGATTTGAAGCTCTGTAACCCTGCATCTGTCTGTGTAAAGATACACGTATGAAACCAAAAAAAAAGCTACAGTAATACACTAACCCACAGCTTTGTTGTTGTCTTGCAGATCCTGGCCATGATCTCCATCCTGTTCATCATCATTTCCACCATCTCGTTGTCTCTCAACACCTTGCCAGAGCTCCAGGTGGTTGATGAATTTGGCCAGTTCAATGACAACCCCAATCTAGCCCACGTGGAAGCTATCTGCATTGCCTGGTTCACCATGGAGTACATGCTGCGTCTGCTTTCAGCACCCAACAAGTGGGATTTCATGAAAGCTCCACTAAACATTATTGATTTGCTGGCTATACTGCCTTACTATGTTACTCTCTGCCTAACTGAGTCTAATAAAAATGTGATGCAGTTCCAGAATGTGCGTCGTGTGGTCCAGATCTTCAGAATTATGAGGATACTAAGGATCCTGAAGCTGGCCAGGCACTCAACAGGGCTCCAATCTTTAGGCTTCACTTTGCGAAGGAGCTACAATGAATTGGGTCTGCTGATTCTCTTCTTAGCAATGGGCATTATGATCTTCTCTAGTTTGGTGTTCTTTGCTGAAAAAGATGAAGATGCCACCAAATTCACCAGTATTCCTGCTTCCTTCTGGTGGGCTACCATTACAATGACCACTGTTGGCTATGGAGACATCTACCCACAAACACTGCTAGGCAAGATTGTAGGGGGGCTCTGCTGCATAGCAGGAGTGTTGGTCATTGCCCTTCCCATCCCAATCATTGTCAACAACTTCTCAGAGTTCTACCGAGAGCAAAAGAGGCAGGAGAAGGCCATCAAAAGGAGGGAAGCCCTTGAAAGAGCAAAACGAAGTGGGAGTATTATTTCCATAAACCTAAAGGATGCTTTTGCGCGTAGTATGGAACTCACAGATGTGTTGGTGGAAAAGAGGGAGGACAGTAAATGTCCTGTGGACAATCACCTGTCCCCCAGCCGCTGGAGCTACCACAAACACTACTCCAATGCAAAAGTAGAGAGTCCAGACAGGTCACAACATTCTCACTACCACGAAGTGGCTCAGTTGGGCTCTCCTGAACGAATCAAGCACTCATCTAACAAAACTACTCCTCAAAAACTCAACGCAAAGCAGCTGGAAGATGCTTACAACAGGGCAGCAACCTTCCAGGAGCAGCAGGAAAAAAAGATTTGGGAACAAATGGAGATGAAAAAACTGAGCTCCACAAAAACTCGGCAAATGTCTCCTGATGTGAGCATTGTTCGGAAACTCTCCAGTGTGGCTGATGATTCTTCAGTGGAAAGAAGCTCTCTTCTCCCAAGTGCACAAGGAAGTCAAACTGGTGCTAAACACCAGCGTATCCCCCCTCCCTTGGATCTAAGTCAGATCAGCACCATAGAGGTGAATATGGGCCCTGACAGCATCCAACCAATGGCCATTATCAAAGAGGGCTTGTATGAGTTTGTGTCCAGCCCCAGAGAAAGTGGGATGGGAGGTGTGGGTTTGTTGCCACAGAGTTCAGAAAGCTTTGGAGTGGCCTATGACAGCGTCTGCAGCTCCTTGCGAGATTATAGCAGCCCTCAAAACACAAGAGCCCTCAAGGTTGACTTCATTGGATCCCAAGATGATGTGCTTATGGCAGTGATGACACCTGTGGCAACACCAGCTTCCACTGGGTCAACCAAACTTGCTCAGCTTCTTTCTGATGACATAGTTTCCACATTTTCTCCATCTCCTAGCTCAGCAACACAGGAAACTAAGTCTCCGTTGGCAACCCTGCAATCTCCATCCCTGGCTCAACAATCTGTCAGTCCAAGCAACTCCAGTGGGGGAGGTGAGGGCTCAGTGGCCAGGAGCTTAGAAGGTGAAGGGCAACACACAGGCTTAAGCCACCATGGAAGGAATCACATGGAGAGGTCTGCTGTCGGCTCAAGCGGCAGTGCTAGCCCACTGTTGTCTAAAGCCAGCCCGCTCAACTGCACACAGGAGCTAGTAACCTTAGGAGGAGCGGAGGAAGGAGAAGGAAGTGACAAAGCAGAACAGAGTGGAATGACCCTCGACAACCACATTGTTCTCGATGGAGGTCAGACGCCTCCCTGTGAAACAAGCATGTAAACCCAAAAATAGAGAAAGAATCTTGAACAGTAATGCCAAATGGGATGTTTGAGGAAAATAATCAATTGAACTGAAGGCTAACCAGAATAAACCATAACAGCTATTCCCTGGCATGGGCTCTGCACCTGTTGACAAAGACGCTGTGGAGTAGAGAGTTAAAAGTTGTTGATTATTCTGGAGAGATGCACTTTTGCACACATGCCACAAAAACTTTTGGCAACTACTGCTTTCCAGAAGCAGATATCTCTGCGGTGTTGTTACATGGCTTTATTAATGAACATTGTGGGGACAGTAGGGTCTGAAAGACACTGTCTCATCAGTGTTATGGTCTTTGAAAACCTGGCTCATATGTGAGCATGAGCAAAGCCTTGTGTGAATGAGTCGAACAGTTTTTGTATACAGCTCAACAGGTATAATTTACTGTTTCCTATTGCTTGCTATTTAAGCCTGTTGATTTTGATGGACTAATTACACAAAGAAGAGGCAGAAGGTAGAGCGAAATGATATTTTTTATAATTTTCAAAGCTACTTTTGAAAACATATTTTACAAAACGTGGGCAAAAAAATGTGAACAGTCTTATGGGTCTTACATTTTTTCAATCCAGGTATTACATTCTTGTAATGGGACCCAGATCAAACACAAGCACATGATACAAGAGATTCATTTGACACAAATATAGTCCAAATGTACATATGTATCTGATGTATTCTGAACACTGATATTTATTTCAGTGCTTCATCAAAATATGATCTGTTTTTAAGTTCATTCCTTCTTTTTCTATAATAAGCAGTGTCTAGAAGGTGAAAAGGGAATAGGATAGGGATGTAAAGGACTCACTGCCTTTACAGATTTGTACAATAACAAAACCCAATTAAAAAAACAGCTTAGAGGACTGCACTATGTACTCATAAGGAGGCGGATGAAATGGGCAAATATATAAACACATAGAAAGAGAAATGAATGCACACTAGGACAGTGGTTAGGTTCACTGATCACTCATGTGTGGGTCATCACACACAGCTCAGGGGCTCCTCCTTCAGTGGCATGCATTTCTATACTGAATGTGTTATGACAGACTCATGACCCAGACCAAAGGAACCTCCAAATGTGGATGAAAAATAGGACTTTCTATTCCCATCCTGTATCAAAAATTGTTGGGCAGCGTGTTGGCAGTTTCACAGTAGTTCACGTAAAAAACAAAGTACCTGGTATCAAATGCCAGTAGAGTAGAGTAGAGTTGAGCAGACTTAAGACAGTACCATGCAGTGGAAAAACACTAACAGAAGACCCAAACGCCCCATTTCTTTTGGTTTCTGTGAGACTATTGTCTTATTTAGGGAGGTTAAATACAAAGCAAGTTTTATTTTGAGGCTTTGACCACCGCTTCACAAAGTTAATAGCTGAGATCTGGTTACACAGTCACTACTAATAATAAAGGAACAACAGGTCGAGAAACATGAGCAGTCAGGCAGATAGGAAACAAACCAGCAGTTTAGTGAAATATATTTGAAGAGAAAATGAAATGTTGTAACATTGTCTGTTACAATTTTCTAACAGACAAGGTTACAGCTTCTCTCTCAAACTCTCTTTTTCATACTTCACACTTTGTCATTTTGTCGCTTTTTTGTGTGTTAGGGACAGAGTGGTGATGATGATTCATTTCAAGACTACAAAGACCCCAAAAAAGCTCAGAGTTCCTGGAGAGCGATCAGGAATACAGATTTTAAATTGTATACATTTTTTTTCCGGATCCGTAGCAACATTTCAGTTGTGTTTGCTTTTAGTTTTATGTCCCTCCATATAAGGTGGTTTACATACAAACTGGACAGAACTGTTTCCAACCTGTATGGTCGTTTGACTGGATAATTTCATGACTCGTTGGACTTTGGACGATGTAGTGATGTTGCCAGACATCAGCAGTTAATTCAGTCAGTATGTTAAAAAAAAATGGAAAAATGGACAAACTACAAAACTTCTGACATAGGTTCTATGAGTGAGGAGGTGCACGTTCACCCTAGAGGCCTTCAGTCGTACAAAGGCCACACCTGAAGGAGGTGGCCCCTGAATTCATGTGTCTCCACACACTGTTTGTACTGTTCTAACCAGCATATGTTCATACAGTATATGATGGCTGGAGGGCGATAAAGACAAGGTGTGTATCTATGTATGACTTACTTTGCATGGGTGCTTATTGTATTAAGGTAGTATAAGAGTGCCCTCTGCAGGCATTCTAAAGGCACTTGAATGAAAGGCCCTGATGCCTCTTTAGCACTCTGTGTAATCTTATTTAATGAATATCTTTTCATTAGATTGACTGTGCATTCATATGAATACCTGTTGTAACATTCAAACACATATTTAATTGTGTACATGATGGAGTGCTCACACAGAGAGTGCAGAGTGAGTGTACAGTGATGGGACCAGTTACTAAGTGAAATATGATAAACATTATAACTGCATCCCCAAGTATACTTACTCACACTTTCTAGATCAAAATCTCATATTTGTTTGTTGTCAGTTAAACCTAATTTATTGCATTTTTATAAGAGAGCTTTGGAGTTGTGTGTTGTTGTTAACATCTCAGTATATTTAAAAAATTGGTGCCTTTTCATAAATAGATAATTTATGAGAAGGTGAAAAAGCACTTGCACCGACTTTGTTTTGTTTTTGTTCTACATTTCTCTCTCGTGTAGTGCTCATGTCGACATGCAAACCCTCAGGTTATCAGGTTTTGCATAAACTTTACAGCTTGTGTTGTTCTTGCATCACCATCAGTCTTAGTCATTTAGTTTCCATGCAACATAGCTTACAGTTCTACCTTCACTGTGCCACAATGTCATTTTCATTCATGCAGCACGTTAACCTTTTGTGGAAAGCAGTGACTTGAAGTCCAGTAGTGGGACTATGTATGAACTGCAGCACTGTACAAACGGGACAGCACGCATTCAGCAAGGCTTGGTGAACTACAGCAAATTAAGTTGCCAGAGGTGGATCTACAGGGTGGCACCAAATTAAAACACACAAAACAAACAAATTATTTCACTCCTAAAGCTGTGATTAGATAATAAAATAAAAAATGTTTCCGTAAGATGTTCAAATCACTAAAATAAAGAAGACAGAGACAGTCAGGAATTATAAATAACTTCTAGGACCCTCCCAAAATTTGAAGGTCAATTAAAACCTTTACGCATTGTTAACTGTTTTTAGTATTACATTTAGTGTGTGTGTGTGTGCGCGTGTGTTTGTGTGTTTCATGTTAGATTGTAATGCAGAAATAATAATGCACAGCACCCTTCACTATCAACCCCTTTTCCACACTACTCTGGCCACCCTGACAAAGCTCAGGCTGTGTTGTTGCCATTTCATGTAAATTTTTGTATCTGGCACTGCACCATAGAATGTTATAAATCATTGCAACAAGAGCAAGTCACTGTCAATTTCTGCACAGCAGCTTTAGTGATATGTGATCAAATTATCACTCATTTTTATATGTTCTGTAATTTCTAATTATAAGAACTGAGAAAAAAACATTAAAAAAAACCAAATATTTTGCATAATTTAAAGTCACTAAAGTGAATTTTTAAAAGTTATAGTTTGCATTTTGGAACTCCAACAACTAAATGCTGAGAATGATTCAGTGGTGGAGCACATACTGTACATCCTGGTTCACCTGTGTCCACATGCAGAGGGAACAATCAACTGCCTGGTTTGTTTTTCTAGAAACCTCAGTGGAACGAAATTCGTCAGCTTGTCTCTGCTGCAGATTAGGGACCATGTGACTGCTTTGGCTCTCCTATGCACAATCTCATCTTCGCACAATCGTATGAAAAACGACACGCAATCTCTTCTTGTATTTGTTGTAATCATTTAGATGATTTTTAACAAAGATAAATGTACAGTCATAAAAGCCAGACATGAAAATCCTGCTTCTTCATCTGTTCTGCCTGCTCACTTTCTTTTGCTTGTTCAGTGTTCCACTCTTCCATCCTCATCTACTTTGTTTAATTAACAGTAGCCTGTGTGATGATTAGTCAGATTCATTATTTGTAACTCAACATTATAATAGTGAATGATTGAGGACTTTTGAATCAGTTACCAATATGCAAGACAAATAAATATGTTCATGTGACTTACTATTGCCTTTTCTATGTGTGTGGGTCTAGAAAGTTTGGATTTTGTAACATAATATGAATCACTTGAGACATGTTGTAAATTAACCTCTTGATTCAGAAATACACTGACCGGCCAAGTGAATTACACAGATTATCTTGTTACAATGGCACAGTTCCCTCCAACAGTATTGAAATGGCAAGGCCAATTCATTTGGGTTTAAGATGATTTCACGCTATTTACACCAAGATGCACTAAACAACACATTTTAAGTGAGCAAAAGTACTGGAACATGTGACTGACAATTCAATTCCACTTTATTTGTATAGCGCCAAATCACAACATAAGTCATCTCAAGGCACTTTACAGTGTAAGGTTTAAGACACATTTTTTACACAGGTTTTACACATTATATAAATATATACAGAATAATGTAGAAAACCTAACAGTCCCACTTGAGCAAGCACTAGGCAACAGTGGAGAGGAAAAACTCCCTTTAA
>JAUMHL010000010.1:1608771-1624845 GCA_032362345.1 Sandelia bainsii
ACTGAAGACATGTATCTTTTCATGAAAAACATGGTCATTCCTATGTGTGTCCAAACTTTTGACTGGTAGTGTATGTAAACCAGTTGACTGATATTTCCAGTTTGATTACAAATGGCATTTTGTTGCCAAGTTCTCCGACCTTCACCTGCTGAAATATGCAAGGCCTTCCCAGAAAAAGACGTTGTCTGGATGAGAGCATATGCTGCTCAGGATATATCTTTAAGTACGGATGGTGCCTTTCCAGATGTGCAAGACACTAATGCTGAGTGCTGATAACTAGCTGGACGGTCTCTCTCCTCTTCAGTGTGGAGGACGCTGCGCCCATGGTTTCCAAACAGAATGTCGAATTTAAATTTGTCTGACCAAAGGGCTTGTATAATTTGCTTGGCCTTCCACAATGCTTATTGTGTTTGTAGGCTCATTGGACATGCCAAATCATGTAGCTGTATAGTCATTATTGCGGTATGATGAATTCTTATCACCCTATATCATGGAGGATACTATATGGCACTGTCCTACTGCAGAGATCTGTGGTCTCTACTGCTCTTTGTCTCTCTGTCTTTATCTTCCCTTTCTTTTTCAGGTCTATGTGGGGTAATAGAGCAGAAGGATGAGGGAGGGCAGCAGACAGATTCAGCTTGTGGGGCTCAGACCCAACCTGGACATGCTGGACTCTGCGAGTATGATCTCTTTATTAACTACAGATTGTTCAGGTTACACAGTATGTTCTACTGTCATAGAGCCCTGAATCACTATGGCTTCCCAAGATGCACTTGTTGTTGACCCTACCGGGTGTATTTTCTGTTACACCACCAGTTCATCAGTACTAACATGATTGTGTTAACATGATGATGTACTGGTATCCAGGAAGCACTACCGGGAGTACCTGGTCAGCCTGATCAACAGCCACTCCATTGACCCGGCCCCGCTATACAGCTCCAATGAGCTGCTGCTGGCCTGCAGGAGGTACAAGGTAGATGACGCTCGCAGGGATGGAGAGGACAGTTTCATCTACTACAGCAGACTGCTCGAGGTCGGTGTGCATGTGTGCGTACATGTGTTTGATAAATGTGATTATGTGTCTCAGACATGCTGAGGGGGTCTGTCGGTCACTTGATGCACCCCCACAGTTCGGATGTAAGTACCATATGGTGAAACTGACCACTGTAACATCCCTGTGTGCTCTCTGCAGAAATTGATGGATGAAGTACCGCTTGGCGACAAGGTGCCACGCAAGAAATAATGAATTTTCCACTTCATGTTTCTGGCAGCGATCAAGCCGACCATTGTGCTGAAAACTCCGCTGCAGGAGACAAAATGTGAGCTGTGGATCTGTAAATGTTAACTTAAGTTCCTGTGATAGTGTAAATACAGGAGAGTGTGATCTCTGATGAGTTTTTATTATGTTCTAAATGAGATATCTGTTGACCAGAACATATGGCAGCTCTGAGAAAATATTTAATGACAGATAATGACAGACTTTGCTTTGCTGCCACGTGAACAGCCAGTATTTTAAAATGTAATCTGTCAAACGTCCAAACTGTACACATCCTAAACCTCCAACCTGGTCACTCATACATGTGTCCAAGGATGGCTGAAGTTGTACTGAACCAAGCAGTAAATGAATCTCTAAGCTGTGTCTTTCCCTCTGCAGAGTCCACCATTGTAAGCTTGATCTAAACGCTTTGACTAGCATTTGTTCAACAGAGCAGAAAATAATAACATGGTTTCACTTCTATTGGTTTCAAAACAGTTAAAATCAAGGTAGAGATGACATCCCTAAAGTTAAAGGGCAACTCCACACATTTTCAACTTGTTTTTGTGGTTCTAGTTTATGGAGAATGGGGATATGAATAATATTAAACTTCGCTATGTTTCTGTGCCTTCACAATTTAAAAATATCACACTGCTTCCAACTGAAGACCTCCTCCAGATCAGAAGTTTTTGGTTCAGATAACGTCAATTAGAATCCTGGAGGAGCAGGTTGACCAAAACTACAATCCATGGAGTTTGACCAATGAAATTGTTTCATGTGTACTGAAAAACGTCAGATCACAACTCCTGGATGAGTTTTTTAGGCCCATTCACGCACATTTCCTCCCCAAACTATACCCACAACAAGCATGAAAAGTGGCGTGGTCGCCCTTTAAGGCCTAATCAGTTAATGAAGTTCTGTGCTTTAAAAGTAGACAGATGTCCAGAATTTTCTGATGTTCAGAACTGAACCTGATGTGGAGTATGTTAGCATTTAACGGTGCAGCCCTGATTAGCATGGTGCTATAACCTGGTTAAAGGTGTGCTAGCTTCTAAAGAAAAGTTACAGTAAGATTAAATACAGCCCAGTAATGTCACTCCATGATACAGGCTGCAGGTGCTGAATTACACTGTTACAGTATGAACCTGTGCTTAATACACACTTGTCACTGTTTGTGTATTGTCTGTAAAATAAAATATTATAATTGTGCATGTTTTATACATGTAAGTATTGTATCTGCATCCATTTACAGATATGAACTTTTTAGAGAAGGGATTTGACTTGCATTCATTGTTGCAGATGAAGTCACCACCTCACATTTGACAGGTGCTGTGAAAGTTTGACTAATACGCAGCAGTACGCTCAATTGAGAATATGATTGTTGTGAATTATTGGATGGTACTGACAGTCAGAGTGCTGCATTTTGTACAACATCAAAATAAATGGTAATAATCAACTGGTGTACTACATGTTTGACTTGAGTTTAACGTCATTGATGTTGTCATGTATATACAGCACTGCACGACTGAACATTGTTAAAAAGGTTTGTCAACCTGTGCACATGTACAGGTATAAAACAAGAACACCTGCATTATGACTATGTGAAATACACAACCACATAAAGCTTTACAAAAGCACTGCTGTTTCATTTTATTGCATTATATTGTCCATGTGTTTGCTGTTGTATGTCCACTTCCTGAACGCCAGCATTATTTTTTTTGATCAAATAAACTGATTTGCTGCAGGCTGTGCTTGGTGGCTGATGAAGAAACTGTTTGTCTCCTGTCTTAAAGGAGATTTCTTATGACAAACACAGATATGTTTACAGTCAGCACAGGCACTATACACACTAACTACAAATGTTAGCATGCAAAGTGTAGATGTGTTCAGAACACTTCATACTCTAATGCATGCTTTATTTTTGATTAATAGATTATACCAGAGGCAAAGAAAGAAATGATGCAAAATGTTCATTAATACAAGTTTTCATTTTTATATTCACAGTGTCTACTTTATTTGTGGTAGTTTGTGCTCATAGTTTTGAATATGTCTTCATATGATGGTTCATATAATGTGCCTGTTTGCACTATGATCTTACTCTTGAGTGACACAACAGCTTTTGCTGTAAAGGAAAGAATTTTAAAAAGTGACATTTACAAATGTACATAGTTAAATGTAGCTGTCGTGCTACCTCTATATGTTACTTGTTTCTTTTCTATTTACATCTCATTGTGGTGCAACTGGTACTAGTCACCACAACAGTCATCAGCAACAGCAGCGCTTCTATTATTGTAAGATCGAATGTGAAGTTTCTGTGAACTGTTAGCCTTGTCTTGTCTGGATGGTGAACCACTCCCCTTAGTCTCAGGTCTGATGCACTCTGGAGCAGGTTTCTTGGATGTTTCCCTGTACGTGGCTGCAGTCATCTTTCTATGAACTATGTCCATGTGATGGTCTATGGAGAATTCCATGGACTGTGTGGTTTGGTTTCAATTCAATTTTATTAATATAGTGCAAAATCACAACAGAAGTAATCTCAAGGCATTTTCCAGGGTAAGGTTTAAGACATTACACAATATACAGAATTATCTACAGAATTATGTACAAAAACCAAACAGTCCCACTTGAGCAAGGACTAGGCAACAGTGGAGAGGAAAAACTTCCTTTAGCTAGTCAAGGCAGATGGCCACCCTCCCTGAGCCTGGTTTTGCTGGAGGTTTCTTCTGTTAAAGGTTTTCCCTCTGTACTGTAGCCTAGTGCTGCTCAAGGAGGATTTGTTGGGTTTTCTATATGAGTATTAATAGTTATATTCTATAATGTCTTAAACCTTACATTGTAAAGTGCCTTGAGATGACATTTGTTGTGATTTGGTGCTATATAAATAAACTGAATTGAATTGAACTCTGTATTTGACTGATAACCAGTGAAGAGAGGCCAGTGCAGGAAAATTGTGGCCTCTCTTCTTGGTACCAGTGAAGAGTCCTGCTGCTGCATTTTGGCCTGATTGACTCCTACACAGAGAAAGTTAGAATAGCCAAGACAAGAGTGATTAAATGGTACTGTACAAACCAGAGAGCTTGTTAAACACATGCTGGATGCGGTGTTGTTACTTCAGCTGTTGTCGTGCAACAATTTCCCTCATTGCAGCCTTGTGTCACTGTTAGTGTGACATCATATGCCAGTCCTGTTTGACTCATGCTTGATTTATGTTACAGTGTTTCGGGGATCTGCCACAATCAGAAGCTGATATTTAAGTTTTTGTAGATACTAAATCCTACCTGTGCTGCAGCATCTGTTTCAAGCTGCAGGTAAGACAATACATCAGAATGAAATATTCAATCCTGCTATGGTTACAGCCATCATTTCAACTGTGTTTCTACCTCTGTGCATGTACATGAGGTCGCTCATGTGCATTCAAAAACTCCCTTTAACAGAAGAAACCTCCAGCAGAACCAGGCTCAGGGTGGGCGGTCATCTGCCTCGACCGGTTGGGGTAAATGACTGTGCTTAAATACAATTTTAAGGTATTTCTACTTAAGTATTTCCATTTTTTCTGCTACTTCATCCTCTGACTTTACTACATTTCAGAGGCAAGTATTGTTCTTATACTCCAACACATTTATCTGATAACTAAAGTTACTCATTACCTTTCAGAATTGGATTAATTAAAAAAAATGTAAGTATCTAAGTAATAAGTAATTCAAATTATAATGATTAAATTAAACAAATACTCATCAAAACAGTGTACAATTGATAATTAATAAATGTTAATAGCAGAAGGATTTTTTTGGGGGATGTTCAGGGTCATTGTCTTGAACTTCAGATGCTGACATTTTCCTATAGGAAACCTTGCTTGTTAATTTTCTTCTTGGTAATGCAGTCCAGGCTCAGAGGCAGAAAAACACCAGATCAGCTGTACTCCACTGTTGGGATGATGTGTTCATGTTGCATGCAGTGCCCTTTTAAAACCATATAAAGTGTTGTGTTTTACCTGAACAATTCAACCTTTACGAACAGCAATGATGTTCATGGCCGACTTGCGTTAAAGACATTAAAGAAAAGAACTTTGCTCACTTTGCTCAGAGATGTGGATAAACCAGAAGGCTACTGGAAGAATGTTTTGTGGACGGATGAGACATGAATGAGAAGTGTTAGAACCTGATTTCATCTGTGAAACATGGTGGTGACAGTATCATGATTTGAGCAGGACGACTTGCCATCATTGACGAAGCTGTGAATTCTGAGTTGGACAAGCAAGCAGGAAGTGAGTAGCGTCAAGCAGGAGAATGTGAAGGTGTCCATCCATGAACTGAACTTTTAGGTCATAGTTATGCAGAAACAGAGACAAACTTTCTTGCATCACCGCAATGATTCAAAGGCCATTAGCTCAAACAGATTGTGTTGGTTCATAACTGTAGTTCAGATTAAGATCTGACCATATTTTAAAACAGCACTTATCATTACTGGTCAAATTTTTCATGAAACCAACTATTCTGTCGTGTGTGAATGATTTCATGTGTATAATGTTGAATTACATTGACCCAGTTGTACTAAAACAAGGTTCTTCACTCTGATTAACCAGATTGCCAAAATAAGAACCGCCTGCCAGTCCAACAAACAAAGAATCTTTTGTATTCTGGTGATAAGAAATAGTAAAGACAGTGGGTTTTCTGTACCCTGTTGTCCACAAACTGTAATGTATGTTAGGTATTGTACTTTAAAGCTAATAAACAATTTTAGAATTTGTGTTCTTGCAACTCTGTGGCAAAGTCTGGGGAAAACTGCAGAACCAATGTGTTAAGTTGATTGCTTTTAATGCTTTGAAACTACTTCAAGTTGCTGCAGCAGCTGCTCGAACAGTAACAGGATCTGTCCATGGTGCTGAAAACCACTTTGGATCCTGCAGGGTTGATTCTGCTTCATGTCTGGTTGTTTACATCCTCATTCCGGGTGCATGCCCGCGGGTAGACTGAGAGGCAGAAGGGTTTGCTCTCAATAGCGGATTTTAACGAGGGTGGTCTTTACTTTGTGCTCAAACGGTATGCAAACAGCCCAGAGACACGGAGACGGGCAGGGAGAGGGAGAGGGAGAGAGAGAGAGGGGAGGATGATGTCATAGGTTTTAGTCTGTGCCATGGAAGAAGCAGATGGCTGCTGCCTTCCTCCTTTTCCTCCGCTCATTTTTTCACCTCCATTCCCACACATCAGATTCAGCATCTGGACCCTTTGAGGGCAAAGAGTGACAAACCGCAAAAGCAGGATTCAGGTTCAGGTAGGCTGGAGGAAACCAGGCAGAAAAGCCCTCCCGTCGGCTGGATGTGAGAGGATCATCAACCAAAGTCCAGTAGCGACGCGAGATGGGCCAGAGCATCGCAGCAAGCGCGGCGCAGCGTCCACTTGTCTTTTTTCTCTTGGTTCTGTGTTATGTCCAGGCGGCGGTGTCGAGGAGCTAGTCCTGCCCAGAAAGGAGGAGGAGTAGCAGAGACACGCAGAAGGGTGTCGACGGAGAGAGGCAGGGGTAGAGGACAAGAGGAGGGGAGGGACGGAATAAAAATAACAGTAATATTTCAAGCCTCTAATAATGGCGGCTAAATCGGACGGGGTCCTGAAGATGAAGAAGAGTGACGTGGCCTTCACCCCCCTGCAGAACTCGGAGCACTCCGGCTCGGTGCAGGGGCTCCACCCGGGCGGCCAGGCTGACTCTGCGGGCACCGGGGACGGGGACTTCGCAAACGGGGAGTCGCGGTGCTGCGGTGGGGGAGGCTCCAACTCGACGTGCCTTCGCCTGGGCAGGGAGCAGCAGAAATACACAGTGTGGGACTGCATGTGGATCGTAGCCGCAGTGGCCGTGTATCTGGCCGACGTGGGCACCGATGTGTGGCTGTCGGTCGACTACTACCTCCGCCGCGATTACTGGTGGTTCGGCCTGACGCTCTTCTTCGTGGTGCTGGGCTCCTTCTCGGTCCAGCTCTTTAGCTTCAGATGGTTCGTCCACGACTTCGGCACCGAGCACGGCGCAGAATCCGCCACCGATTGCTCCCACATGGATGGCAATAAGCTGCTGAGCGGTTCGGCCTCGCACGGCGACGTTACCGCTCAGCATCACCCGGCCACGCCGCAGAGACAGGCGTCGACCGCCAGCAAGAACACCACGACCAACAGCACCGCGAGCACCGCGCTCGGCAGCAGGAGCAGGAAGCGCTCGGCCTACTACTCCTTCTGCGTGTGGTTCGGCCAGTCCGTCATCCACATCCTCCAGCTGGGCCAGATATGGAGGTAGGACGGATGAGCCTGATAGTGTGTGTGTGTGTGTGTGTGTGTGTGTGGAATAAGCGGATGAATGAGCAGGCGGCTGCTCTGACACCAGTCGGCACCAGTGTAAAATCTGTGTGATGACAGCTCCTTCACCATGGCTACCAGCTGCCATCTTTAGCATGTTCCCCTCACTACACAGTGATGCTGCTGGAGCTCCTAGCTCACTTCTCCTCTCTAGGCTACAAATCAATCTAACCAGGAGCCATACTTTCCATCTTGCATTTGAATTTCAGGGATTGGCCCTGACCTGTCAGTCACACCTGATGTGTAGCAGTGGATGCTGCTGTTGCTGTGGATGTTTTCTCCCTTTGGCTACAAAACAGCTTCTGCAAGGAGTCATGCATTTGATGAAAGTCAGCTACAGAGCCCAAAGTCATTTATTAAATCTCTCCAGCAGAAGCT
Source organism: Sandelia bainsii (assembly GCA_032362345.1). Taxonomy (NCBI): domain Eukaryota; kingdom Metazoa; phylum Chordata; class Actinopteri; order Anabantiformes; family Anabantidae; genus Sandelia; species Sandelia bainsii. The sequence goes on from JAUMHL010000010.1 coordinate 1,616,743, forward strand.
TTATCTAGAATCTAAAGTGAAGCATGCAGCCAACTACTGCAGACTTATCCTGGAGTACACATATCTACAGTCACCAGTCACCATTTCTTTACTTCTGCTCCTAATTTTATCTACAGTAATCTATGACAGTGCACCTTATTAGATCATCATATGCTGTGTAGGCGACTGTGCACTTCACTGTAACTTTTAATTAATGTTGTGACAATGCTCCCCTCTGAATGCAGTGGAGGAGAAAAGGCCTGCCACTAACAATAAGATCCATTTAGATCCATTTAGTCGAGCTTTCAGTTGCATCACACATCAATTAAAAACAAACTAGCATCACTTCAAAGGCTTAAAACCTAAAAGACTAGAGATCGTAGAAGGTCGTCACATGCAGAGAAGAAATATGAACAGATTTCTTCAGTGGATATACTGTATACTGTGTATGTACTGTACACATTTTAAAATATAAGTTGAAGTATACTGCACAGCAAAGTACTTCCACAACTGATTGTCACTGACATTGAAAGTAATGTGCAGCAGACTACTGACACATGACCTCAGGGCCCTCAGTTGTAGCTATAGTCCACTGCAGCTAGATTATTAGTCTGCTTGATCTGTCCTGGGCTGCACATATATACAATACAGCAGTACTATACTGGGTTTGCCTTGTGCCATATAGAGTGAACTCTAGTACTGTAACTGTTCTCTGTCATTCACCTTGTCCATGCAGGAATATGCTGCAGCAACCTCGTGAGCCCGAGCAAGAATGAGCAGGTGTAGATTTCAGATTGAGCCTCTGACATTTCTTTGTTTGTCCACTAGTGTGCACGTGTGACAGACAACACAAATGACAGACAGGAACATATTTGATGTGAAAGTTTGTATGTAAAACAGGTTACAGTGTCATTTGTAACATTCATTTCATATTGTTGATTCAGGATAAGACAGTCTGTTAATGTTTGGTACAGATCTATATTTTCCACCTGCAAACCTACATTGCTAGTGTAGAACACCAGCCAGTGAAGTCATTTGTGATACTGGACTTTATATTGAAATCAATTCAGACTGGTTGCAGGGTGCTTTTTTGCTGATTTTCTGGGCTGCTGGCTGAACAACACAGAAGAATTAGTTGAAAGATGAATTTATATTGCAAATAACTGCTGGTTGCAGCCTGAACATAGAACCTTAAAGGTCCCATAGTATAAGTAGGTAAAGTCAGTTGTCTGGTGCCCTAAGAAAACTTGTGGGACATAGTTGCATAAAAAAGTCCACAGTGATCGTAGACTAACCCAGTGTATACTGCTACTTTAAATGCTAATTAGTCCATTATATACTCCCTCATTCACTACTCTCTATATAACCTACACTCAGTAGTTCACTCAGTAGTGAACAGGAAAATGAGATTTCACTTACTAATCATTGTCATGTTGCATCATCACTAATAACTGTTTGAGACATACCTGTCGTGTACACTACTTTTTTTGTTCCACTGGCGAAGTAGTGAACTACTCAGTGTTTACACACTCAGCATTTGCACATCACTACAAAACAAATGTCAATATTATGTACTATATAATACATTTGGAGAGATTTCAGACACAGACAATGTTTCCAAATGGTGACGGTAATGTTTCGGAGTCAACATTAACAAATTTACAGGTCAGCTGTATATGATGATGTCACACTATCTAGGAAGCAGAGTGAAAAGCAAGGGAAAACAACAGGAAAAGGTCATGACAACATTTTAAAACAATTTCTCGCATTAGAAACTGATCATTTTCCTTGCTGACTCAAATTTTTTTAGTTATTTGTTACCAATAAACAAATAAGGACTCATTTTACATTCACACAATACTGCGTGTGTGGAACTTCATTCCATACAAATCCCATCTTGACATTAGTAGCCATCATCAGCCATCAACATTGTCATCAGCATTTACTTTGTGCATGTTCATACACAGCAGTGGCCTGCAGAAAATAGACAGACAAACAATAACATCATACAGCTAAGTAGCTCATGTAACTGGGTCAGTCAGTATTTCAGTGGATGTCTGGGATAAACAGCGATGATTGATCAGTCTCATTTAATAATCAGTCTTGTAATAAAAATATGTGCCAATCAATACTGTAGTATAAACAGACTGATCAAACTTTTCATTAGTGGACGTGCAGCATCCCAATGAGCTGGTAATGGACATGCAGACCTTTACTCTGGGTCCAGCTGTTCCCTTGCTGATCCTCCTCACAGGTGTATGAAGGTCAAGAGTCATCAGCCACATTCTTCCTCTGTGACACTGTAATCACAAATACATTCAATGAAATATTGTTACATATTCATGAATGAATAAATCATCACTACAGTATGCATCAGTCTGTTTGGTGGATTAATACTGTAAACATAGAAACCAGCAGATTTAGTACGGCTGGAGATACAGTCCTCTGCAGCCTGTCAGGCTCCACCTGTCCTGGGTGATGAAGCCAAAAAATTTGCATCAAAGAGACTGATATACTACATCCATTACTACCACACTGTATTTTCTTGTAATGAAATGAGTATAAATGAGGTGTAAGCCACAGTAGTTGAAGGAGAAGTCAGAACCACAAGGTATGCAGGTGCATGTAGTAAGTCAAAAGACCAATGACAACTGCAAATGACGTCTGCTGTTGCTCTGTTAGCAACAGATCTCATCAAGCACCCACCCTGACCATCTTCTTAATGCCTATTGTGGCAGTAAATGTAAAATAAAAAGCTCTGACCATGCCTGCGCCATCTTTTTCACACACACTGGCTGGTTTGAAACAAAGGCTGACACATGGGTTCACAGGGGTGGTCAGGAGGGACAGAGGCCTGTAAGACTGTCAGGTCCTGAACATGTCCAACACTGAGCTCTGTCCTGTTAAATCTGATGAAAGAATCCAAAGGGTTTGGTTAGCACTCACAGTTTCTGCCACTGTTGTAGTGAAGAAAACAGTTTGATGATTCTGTGATTCTACTGTGGAGCTTTCCCACAACTCTCTGCTGCTAACTTTGAGTGCCGCACTCGAGCATCAGTCTGCATGTTCACCCTCCCCTCAGATACACACTCACACATACACTGGCTCCTTTCTTAGATACACCTGTACAATCTAATACAGCAGATCTGCCATGAATTCTTCTTTGCAAGGTTAGAATTTCTCAGTTTTTAGGATGAAACTGTCAGAAAGGTGATAATTCTTCTATATGGTCATTATTTAGTTCATAATGTGTGATGGAGTCATGTATTAGATTTAAAGTTGGTTAGAATATTTTAGCCCCCTCGCATACGTAAATAGGATGGTCCAAAGATTAGAAAACACCTTTTAATATAATGCCCTCCACTCCCTGTAAATACATGTACATACACACAGACACACATATGGCTGCAAGGTCTTTTTTTGCTGCTGTATCATTCAACACACACAGACACACACACATGCACACTGAGTGTTGTACATGGTAAACCACGACACAAAAGTAGAGTGTTTGGATGAGTGTGTTTGTTAAATGAGGCAGATGTTCTTGATTTCCATGGGACACTGAACACACCAGCAATGCTGCTGGATTTCAGTACAGTGCAGAGTGTGCGTAAAACCTTTTGTGTGTGTGTGCCGGTTTTTGCATGAATTTTCCATGAGGTTCATGGCCACCTCTACAGTGTGTACTGTATGTGGTATATTCATAATTCATCATAGGTGCTCCTCGAAACATTGAAACAGAAGCTTCATGACTGTTACAGTAATACAACCAATGAACACATTAAGCCCCTTAAATAACATCAATAAGTAAGCAGTGTATGGGACAGGTGGGTCCTACTGATTGGAGCTGTTATAGCTGTTATTTTTCATATTTCATATGCACTTGCTTCTGTGCTAATGCTTCTGTGTGGTTAAACCATTCAAGGACAGTCAGAGACTTATCCTGAAGCCACTCAAGTGTTGGCTTGGCTGTACGCTTTGGATCTTGGTCACACTGAAAGGTCTGGTGCACTCTGGAGCAGGCTTTTCTTGAAGACCTTATCTGTATTTATCCTTCTCTCAGCTTTGACCTGTCTTGTTGCTGCCACCACCATGCTGCACCATAGGGATAATATTAGCCAGATGATGAGCAGTGACTCTTGTTCACCAGACACAGTGTGTGGAGTTCAGTTCTTTGGTTCATAACATAATGCATATCACTTAGTACTTTTCCTCATGAAAATTCATGTACCTCTACTATAAAGTGCTACCCTAGATGTTAAGGCATATGTTGTCACTGAAAACAAAAGAGTAATGGTAGCTTTGATCCAATAATATCTCACACTATATTGGCTATTTTTTCATATATTCATTTGCATTTTCCCTTTCAGATCACAAACAAATGCATGTCTCATTTAGTTGTATTCACCATTCATCAGTAAAGGTATGCACGTACAAAACATTAAAGACACTGTTACATTGCCATTGACCCATACATTTGTCAAATAATCCACAGAGATCCTAGTGAGCCATGAAGAATAAATTCAAGTTAAAAAAAAAAGAAGAAGGGCTTGTTAAATCACTGAGAGCCCACATGAAGAGCAGCCTCAGTAAAACAAATGGATCACTGCATGACAGTGTTGTCACTTCCTTCTCCTCTCTGGTGTGTAACTCAGAGGGGATGGTGGGAGGGAATGTCATGTTTTTATGTATTTGTTGTGGTGTCCTCTCTGGAGCTCTGCATGACTGCACACCTCAGACTGAAGAGCAAGACATTTACCCAACAATGTGCATCATTGCTCTATCAACACATTCAGGCTGATTAAAATACTGTGCTGTATATTGCATATGTCTAAGTGCAACATTAAAATGGAGTCACATGGTCACCACCACGTATGTAATAGTCAATCATGTCAAATCAGGTCTATTACTTCGCGATTTGGGGCCAGAACATTTGGCTGAACAAAACTTTTACATCCAAACTGACAAAAACAGTTACATGTGAACAGGGGTGCTGTTCCCCTTTAAAAACTAAATTTAATGAATTGAGTGAACTCTCAGAAGTACATTCATTCAACTCATCATTTCAAGTTAAAATACGAACTATTTATATAAGTTCTGAAAAATAATTTAAAAGTATAATTAACTTGAAAATATAAAATGTTGATATTTAAGTTAATTAAAAAAAATATTAGTCCATTTCACAAAAGTCTTGTGTGATGATCCACAGTGTTGGTGTTAGAGCCACAAGAGGCAGAGTCAGTTAAACAAGGTGACATCATCCAGCTGCTTATTTCACAGGCCCCTCTGTCAGACTGTGGAATAGTCTGTTTAATTTCAGTTGAAATTAGAAAATTAATGACTGGAATTCATTATCCAACAAATCATCATTTTCAACCCAGAGATTATTTGTTAGGTTCAGACAGTGTCATCAGAGCATTATTTTATTGCTTAATGTTGGAGCTTAATGTTGACTTGGCCTGTGGACAAAAACTGCAAACTTGCAATCTGTGTGTTACTTTGTTGTTATAGTAACTGTTACAAAGTCAGTCGACTTTCATAGGTCTTTTCCCCAACAGTCATCCTGACTGTCAGTGGCGGCTGGTGAAATTATTTTTTGGGGGGGGCGCACTTTTGCAAGTCAGTTTTAAGTTGCGCTCTAACTACATATTAACACTAGTATAAGCCAAAGCACCATTATCATGCATCACACTATTTTAAAAGATTAAATTAAAGTAAAAATACATGGTCTGTGTTTTCAGTCATTTACTATTTATAAGTAAATTTCACCCGTCTCTCCTTCAACTGAGAACATGTAGTCAAGCAGCTCATTCTGCACTGTCTCAGATGTCCCCTTAAACACAGTAACAGTTTGCAGGTACTGCTGCATCCAGAGATCCAACAAAGTCCAACAGCCCCCAGAAAATACCAGGATTTTCTGAGTGTTCATGTTTATCATGACAACGCAACACAAGCTCAAACAAACCACAGAATTTAATACAGTCTATTATCTTAGACAAAATGTGACCGTTTTTGTCCCCCTCCTCATTATGTCATCTCATTATGTGCTATCCTGTAGCCTTCATTAAGCTGCAGTGATATTCACATTGCCAAACATAAAATGACACACAGCATTTTCCATGTAGCTCCTAGTCTGTTCTCACTTTATCAGGAAAATGTATTAAATCCGTAATACCTGTCTGAAAATGTATTAAATCTGTAATACCAAGCTCTGGTCTCAGGACAGACAGTTAACCAGGACTTCTTCTCAGACCGGTTTCTGGAGAAAGACCGAGTGTAATTTCTCCCTCTGTCTTGTGTTAGTTATTTGATTTTGATGTCCAGCTGCTCGGGTCCTGAATCTTTAAGCCGAAGCTTTTGCTGTGGGGTTCTTCTGTAGAACGGTTCAGTTTTTAGCATCTAAATTAGCATTATCCATGACAAAAAAACGCTCCTCCAACTGACTGTAAACAAAACACAAGCTCCGCTGTGAATTTCCGTTTGAATTTCCGGGTCTGGAGCGGTGACGTCAGTCTTGTGGGCGGTCTTTGGTTCTCCTATACTTTGTATTGGAGGGGGTTCCAGTGAGCATGCACCAGTTATAGCGTAGGTCTATGGTAAAGATTTTTGCGGCCCAAAGGAACAGGAAATACGTCACACGACCGTTCAGTCGCAGTAAATTAGTGAGAGAATATTAATATAATAAACTACACTTGAATTGCAGATTATACACTGTACTCATGGTCTGTATAATGTATAGATCGTTTATTAAAATTTTCATGTTTTAAAAAAATTATTTTATGTGATTCCTATCTTCTTCTTCTTCGTGTGAGACAGGTGGGGTGGCGCCCCAGCGCCCTCTATTGACGAGCCGCCACTGCTGACTGTCAATAGCAGGTGTCACTAACAACATGGACAATGACTCTGTTCATTGCATTATTTACCATGCATGTGTGCTGTATTTAAACACTGTACATTGTTTCCCTTTCTATGATGTTACTACTCCAGTATCACACAATCAGTGGTTATGGCTGAAATACCACCAAACGTAGCAACATCTTTGGTCATGGCTCTGAAACAGTGGTCCAACAATTCCACTGTGACAGATTGTTGTCACAGTCTTACGACTAAATATAGCTTGTTTTGTCACACAAAATTCTGGCAATTAGGATGACTGTCTCGCAGAGTGACTAGTGCTATGATACGTCTACTAACCAACAAATCAGAATGCTGCATGAATTGACTCACTGATCAGCGCGACACAAGACTTTGTATTTTATTTTACTGTAACTGTAGCAGCACCGGTGGATCATGCAGGCTGTATATATCATAGCCCATGTTTCAGTAGGCGTTATCATTGTACAGTCTACACACAAAGTTGATGTTGTATACATATGTATACATGTTGCACAGTGTGTTTGCAGTAAACGTATACATTACTAACATCTTACAATCTGTAGGCGCCTTAAGACCTTTTTAAAATGTCGCATTGTGTTTAAAGTCTGGTGATATTTTCATTTTATTTTTTATTTTTATTTTATTGTGAACATTATCATGGGTCTAAACTTCAAACGTAAGCCCAAGTTATACCCATACCTGATATTCCTGATGCCTGATATTTGAGACCAGAACCCCACCCAAGACTTGAGTTTCTGTTTGTGCCTTATTTCATCCTTTTTTTTTTGGCTCACACTGTCTCACTCACTATACAGTAATTCACACCAGGTGCTTGTCAGATCATTTAACCATGCTTGGACGCTCTCTGAGAGTGGAATTAGGATGGAGCTGCCACTACTCTCAACATTATGTGTTTTCTTTCCAAAACAGATGATATAACAGTCGCTCCTACTTCATGCACTGATTGGTGTGTGGCTGTGTTAGAGTCAGGATGGCAGAGATCAGAGTGGTAGAGAGATAGAGCTTGGATGGGGCTACGATGGAAATGTTTTCCCTGCTTGCTGGTGTGGACATTCAGAAGCGAGAAAAACGTTAATCTTCTCATGTGGAAAGATGACATGTCATAAAATATACTGAGGTCTTAATTCAATTCAATTCAATTCAACTTTACTTGTATAGCGCCAAATCACAACATAAGTCATCTCAAGGCACTTTACAGTGTAAGGTTTAAGACCTTACACAAAATAT
>JAUMHL010000010.1:1624945-1637351 GCA_032362345.1 Sandelia bainsii
GTCCCCCAGCAGACTAAATCTATAGCAGCATAACTAAGAGATGGTTCAGAGTCACCTGAGCCAACTCTAACTATAAGATTTATCAAAAAGGAAAGTTTTAAGTCTAGTCTTAAAATTATAGAGGGTGTCTGTCTCCCGAACTTAATGCAATTCATAGTCTGCACTTGACAGTAGACAGCAGAGAGAGGAAAGGTCCTTGAACTCAGAGAAACCACTGATTTTGGGGTTCATGGTGAGCACCTTAAACCTTTCAGCTACCAGGCATTAAGTTTCTGGAGTGTCTGTCTGTCCATCAGTCCGTCCATCACTCTGTCCCATTCAGAATATGAATCTGTAAAGACATGCTTGTAAACTACAACTTCACTGGTTGGCAGAGGAATACAACTGCAATGTGGTAATTTGAGTTTACATCTTCAGTAGGAACCAGTGGCCCAGACAGTGTATTCAGAGACGTACTAGCACAATGTTGGTCTTGGTTATTTCATTGCATTAAACAATTTATGGCATTAAAACCTGGATGGAAAAATAATCAAAACCAGTGAGTTGCTTTGAATAATAATAACAAAAATATTGTAATTGATTGGTTTGTCAGTGGAGCCACACCTTCTACCAGAGCAGTTTCATGCTTAGTGCATAAACAAATGGTCACATGCTATTCGAAATCCAGTCTGAAACCATTTGGCATCTATGACAGAATTACTGCTTAGTAAAATGCACATAGTCTGAATAAGCATTTGCTTGGTCTGTATTAGCAGGGAATATTTACAGTACATGACGATTAGCATTGCCATGGTAATACTGGTGGTATTGATGGTTATAGCCTCGCTTGAAGGCTGAATATAAAACTCAATGACCTGTGAATGAAACAGTCAGAACTGGGGCACTTTTGGTTACAGTGTGAATGTAGACTGAGTGACAGGTTTACAAGTCTGATCATTATCTATAGACTTAGAAAGACCAGCACACACACACACACACACAGTGAGAGATGTGCCAGGTCCATCTGTCCATGAACAAGCTGCAGCTTTAACGCCCACAGCCTGGATTTAATTTTCAAATTCTTTATTGACAACAGAACTTCATTTCACGGCCCATTAGCCTGCTGCTAAATGACTGCCATGTGTTGGTGATATTTCAGAGATAGAGGGAGACAGAGAGAGAGCGAGAGAGAAACATAAAAAATGTAGGCCACAGACAGTCTGAAAAGTAAAAATGAATTCAGTTCATTAAATGAGCTCTTGCCTCAGGTCTGCTGAGGTACAGTTGGAGTTTTATTGCCAGGAGCTGCTGAATGTGTGATGTCCGTGTTGCAATCCAGCCTTTGCTGATGAAACTGCACAGTGAAACTATTGTTTCAACCACATACTTCACCACTCAACCACAGTGAACCTATTTTTGTGCCTCCATAAGGAAAGTTAATATTCTTCTCCTCTTGAAATGTATTTTTCACAGTTTATTTTTTCCCCCTGTTTATTACACACACTGGTTTAGTGTGAAAACAAACTAATTGAAGCTATGCTGCACCTGCAAGTCAGGGTTTGACAGACCTGGAAAGAACAGGTCTCCTGACTATTCTGATTTAGTGTACACACGTTTAGTGCGATTCTCCTCTCACTGTTTTCTCTTAACTGTTAACTTAAAACTGTTTTTGCCCACCTCTACTGGTTTAACATCTTACGTCACTGAATGTAGAATTGTGCTCCAGGATCCTCCTTTACTTCTGTGTGTGTCCACCTGGCTGACTGTACAACACACAAACACAAATACAGTACTGTGCTGTAACTACTAACATGTTTTATGCTGCTCTGTTGATACAGAAACATCATGAGCTTCCTCTTCCACAGGTATTTCCATACCATCTACCTGGGCGTTCGGAGCCGTCAGAGTGCTGAGACTGAGCGCTGGCGTTACTACTGGAGGATGGTGTATGAGTTTGCAGATGTGAGCATGCTGCACCTACTAGCCACCTTTCTGGAGAGTGCACCACAGCTGGTGCTGCAGCTCTGCATCATCATACAGACACACAAGCTCCAGGCTGTGCAAGGTAACACACTCACACATAGTACATCGATCTTTGAGAGGACACTCATTGACATAAATCCTCCTCATCCTCACTTTTACCATCACAACTAAATGCCGAACCTTAACCCTCATCCTAACACTAACATAAACCTAATTATAACCTTAATCAGTTGTTAACTCTTAAAGAGCCCTCACAACCACGCACACACACACTTTGTCATTCATTTTTTAAGGCAATGAAATATAACATTATTCAATAGTTTTTCTGCCTTAAGCAATAAAATTCATCCCACTTCCTAAAGACCCTGTGGACAGAAATTGCATATGATTATTGGAATCTCTGTGTTGCTTTGTTGCTATGGTAACTGTTACAAAGTCAGTCGACTTTCATAGGTCTTTTTCCCAACAGTCATTCTGACTGTCAATAGCAGGTGTCACTAACAACATGGACAATGACTCTGTTCATTGTATTATTTGCAATGCATGTGTGCTGTATTTAAACACTGTACATTGTTTCCCTTTCTATGATGTTACTACTCCAGTATCACACAATCAGTGGTTATGGCTGAAATAAATAAGGTTTTATTGGCAGATTTCAGTTCACTCTAAAAAGAACATGTTAGAATCATTTAAAAAGACCTGTGGGGTATCAGGCGAGAGCTTTCAGGTTGCACTGTGTCTCCGGAGGGAAAAGTAGTTGTCCACTTTTGCGGATTTGACCCCCAGCACCTTCTGGCCATATGTCGAAGAGGCCTTGGACCCAGCGGGTCAGTTAGAATGGCAGGTAGAAAGCAAGTGCAGACCACTTGAAATATGCATCTATAGAAAACATCATGCTTAGATGGAAATACAGCTCCTGGTTTTGTAGCAGTGGGTTCTTGTGCTATCAGCGTCTGCATGAATTAACTGGACCAGTGTTTGTTCAACAGTTTCCCCTTGCATCCAGTGTTTGTGCTAAGCTAGGCTAAACACATCTTGAACCAGTCTGTGCACTGTACAGACAGATATTTAAGGTCTCCTCTGATTGTGGCTGGTAAATAAGCTTTTCTGAAAAAGAAAGCGTGTCTGGTTTCTGTCCCATGATAAGGAAATGAGAACAAACCCACTATGTCTCTGTGTGCCGGTTTGTTTCAGGTATGACAGCGGCGGCCTCGCTTGTCTCTCTAGCGTGGGCCCTGGCCTCCTACCAGAAGGCGCTTCGAGAGTCTCGAGATGACAAGAAGCCAATCAGCTACCTGGCTGTCATCATCCAGTTCTGCTGGCACTTCTTCACTATCGCAGCGAGGGTCATCACCTTTGCTCTGTTTGCCTCCGTGTTTCAGCTGTACTTTGGCATCTTCATCGTGCTGCACTGGTGCATCATGACCTTCTGGATTGTCCACTGTGAGACTGACTTCTGCATCAGCAAGTGGGAGGAGATTGTGTTTGACATGGTGGTGGGCATCATCTACATCTTTACCTGGTTCAATGTCAAGGAGGGAAGAACAAGGTGAGCATGCTCACAAAGAAGGAAAGTTTTAGAGCAATTTTTTATATTTCGGTCATACACCCAAAAGCTCTGGTAAATTATTGCAGGAAAATATTTATCCAGTCCAAGAAATCACTGTGTCAAATGTGCTTTTAAAGCAGCATTAAAGTCATCATGCCAGTCATCTTTTTAGGAGTTAGTAGTGGGTAATACTGGATGGGAGGGAAATGCTGGTCTTCTCCTTAAAGTCAGACTTGCTACATTATCCACCACCCTGATATCCACACTCTTACCTTGTGCCTCACCACACACTACTTCCTGTACTATCACTGAAAGCACAGGAAGTAGGTCACAGTAAATGATGACCTGTGGTATTGTTCAATATGGATCAAATTTCTAAGGCTGCTGGACTGCATCCTTCGACTGAGCCTGTCGTCTACTGGTAGTATAAAAAGACACTTTACAGCCACTGCTGGAATCTTAAACACATCCCATAGTATGAACTAACTGGTTAAACAACACATAATTATAATATAATATGCAGCCTCACTGCTAGACCTCTTGGCTTCCCAAACGTTTTTCCTCAAGGAGCATAAATGTGCTTAGGAAATTTCTTGTCAAGGGGCACCCCATGTTTTTTGGTAACTACAGTCAAAGAGGGTTTATCCACTGGGAACTGTAAGCATCCACAGTAAATTTCATAGCAATCTCTTATGATTAATAAACTTTTCTCCCTTTTACCACAAACGGTGTCCAGCGTGTTTTGACAAATGCAATAAAACTGATGTGAAAAAATATACTGTACAGCTTGACCCAATTCACCCAAACACAATAATACTTGAATTTGATATATTTGCTTCGTGCTTTGTTAACTGCTGTAGGTATGCAATTCGGTTTTTTTCATCATGTCTCATTTCCCTGTGCAGGTGTCGGCTTTTCATCTATTACCTGGTGATCTTGGTGGAGAATGCTGCTCTCAGTGCGTTGTGGTATCTCTATCGGCTGCCTCACACCACTGACGCCTTTGCAGTTCCAGCACTCTGCGTCATTTTCAGCAGTTTCCTCACCGGCGTGGTGTTCATGCTCATGTACTATGCCTTTTTCCATCCCAATGGGCCGCGCTTTGGACGTTCACCTAGTGGACAGGGTCTTGACCTGGATCCCACTGCTCAGTTCTCGACCCTACCGTCTGAAGGTGCCACCAACTCATTGCGCTCCAACCGCGGCGCCACCACAACCCTGGAGCGTGACGCAGGCAAGTTCTCTGAACGGGACGGCTGTATGCCGGTGTTTCAGGTCCGACCCACAGTGCCATCCACGCCATCGTCTCGTGCTCCGCGCCTCGAAGAAACAGTCATCAAGATTGACCTTTGTAGGAACCGCTACCCAGCATGGGAGCGTCACGTCCTCGACCGCAGTATACGCAAGGCAATCCTAGCCATAGACTGCTCCCTGTCTCCCCCACGGCTGCAGTACAAAGATGACGCTCTGGTGCAGGAGAGGCTGGAATATGAGACCACATTATAGTTCCAACCTGCTCTCCGAGTCCACACAGGGGCAGCAGCATCAGATATCACATAAACAGCAACAGGGACTGGCAATAAGAATTTCTTACTACAACTAATCTCACTTTTCATCTGTCCCCTTCTGATTTCTCTGTTCCTCAGCATCAGTGCCCACCCAGTAGCATTTGGCCCTGTTAGTCATCATCAGAAGAGCAATTTGGCACAACTTGAGTTGATGTCGCTGGGTGTGTTTTGGTTCTTTGTAAGGTTGTTACTGTTATTTTTACCTCCACTCATCAGGAAAGTCCTGTGTGGTATGAACTATATCCACAGAGTGCTTCAACACTCAAACTCTACAAGAGGCTGATGCACTGTTTGCTTAAGATTAGACAAGATAAGAATAAAATAAGCATACTGTATGTCCATGTACATCCAGATCAGTTTTTATTCATCAGATGCGCTGCTTCAAAATAAATGACATCTGAAGTACAGAGAAATTCCTCTACTGTGGAACAGAATGTGGAAAGGAAATGATCCCTCATCCAGCCTCTGTAAGAAACTTGAAACTGTCCCAAAGTGTTGGTTTCCTACTGTTTGGAAGTTCTGAGTTTGTGATCCCATAGCTGCCACAACTGGGTGGGTACTTCTATCGACATCAGTATCTCATTGCTGCTGTTCTCTTAGTGCCAAAAAGGTTCAGTGGAAATGTCCTCTAACTTCGGAGGATATGGAACATCTTAGAGATGGCTGAGTAGTCCAAAATGTTCTCTCCGGCCCTGACATGTCATTCGTCCTATGACATAGGACTATTCTGGTCTACACTGGAAGAAGGTCAGAGAGAAAGTGAACTACATGAAAACAGTGGTCAAAGTAGCATCAGTCGTTGTGTAATGTTTGGATAGATCAACCAACCTGTGTGGATGAAGGGCAGGAAGTGACAAAGAAGGGGTGAAAGTTGGACAGACAAAAGTTCACGGTCACAGTTCATAGGAAAACTCAAAACCTAATGCCAAGAAAAAGAAACTTCCTGGCAGCTCAATACAGCTATTTGCAGTCCAGCCACACAGGCCTGGCTGTGCAGTGATACTGATCTTTGCTTGTCTGTGGAGGAGAACGGACAGAAGAAATGAGCAAAGCAGGTAGCAACGAAAAGGAGAGGAGAAGAGAGGATGACACAGGACATGGAAGAAGAGAGAACACAGACAAGCAGCCATCTCAGCCAAACTAAACCAACCACCAGGATGTACAGTACTCTGATACAACACGCAGCATTTTTTTTACTTTAGAGATGATGTAGAGGGTACTGAAGTCATTGTAATTCTGTGTTTTTTGTGGTAAGTGCGTATGTGTTGGCAATAGGTGATGTGTGTGTGTGTGTGTGTGAGTGTGTGTGTGGTTGTTTAAACAAGACAAGCAGCTCAGGAGGACATGTGTTTGAATGCTTAGTGAAGGTGCACCTTGACATTTTAACTTTAAGTCCTCTTGTTCTTTGACAAACACATCATGTTCTTCTTAGAATGCTCCTGTTTTTTTGTCCAGTGGTTTAACAGAAAGCACATTAACACAGCACATGTTAGCACATCCTGGTAGTGTCTGCTGACTATAGTGAGAAATGCGAGTGCTATGAAAGCGTGATCCAGGACTGTCATACCACATGTCATGGTGGGGGACAGTTACCTCAGTGTTGCCTACTCCCAGAGACCCCCAGAGTCCCTTTCCCTCAAGACTAGGTGTGTAAAATCAAAGGGTTCCCTTTAGCAGACAGCCTGGTTTGTGCTGTAACTGTTTCTGTCTTTGTCACGTTAGTCCTGTTTTTTGCAACTTTTCTAATCACTGAGTGATACTGATACTACACTGATGGACACAGACCTTCATCAAAAACAGTTTGCTAACCAACCGGACAAAGTGACTTTGAAGGAGCCACTTGGATGAGTAGTTGTCATGACTCAACTTCCAGATTCTCATTCACAGCTCTACTTCGATGTTTTCCCACATCAGACAGTTTTCTTTTGATTACTGGTCACGTGATGTCAAGATGTGAAATGTGCGGTGTCCATCGTATCAGATTATCTGTCCAGCAGTTTGGTATGAATGTCCTGAATCAGGAAAAGACACAAGATCGTGCCATGAGGTGCAGGAGTACACACTGAAATGTGATCTATGTCAGTAATGATGGTGCCATGAGAGGACAGATCAGGGCTTCATCCTGTGGACAAAGGACAACAGTCCACAGTACAGATATGAGGTTTCCAGATCCATGTTCATGGTAAGAAAGTTATTTGAGGGACCTTTTTGACTGAATAGTGGCATTAAAGATAGTGTGAAGCGGTCACCAAAGTTATCTTCAGGGCCAACAGCTGTTGTGGTGCAACAGATAGATAACAATGTCCATCACTGCCTCCCTCAGTGCCCACTGATATGAATTTGGCCCAGTTGTCTCTTTAATGTCTCATGTGATGCTTGTCTGAAAACCCTCAAACATCCTTGATGATGGGAATCACTGGGTGCAAAGAGACTGCAGAAAAAACCGAGCGGTACCTCATGTTCCCTACACTCCCAACCCAAACAGCTGGACTTCTGTGAGGCAATGACGGCATTGCATAGATGAGCTGTCAGTCAGGAAATGTCAGCTCTCTCACTTATGACCAGGCAATGTCAGATGGTAAGAGCATGTCATTAAAAATTTAAAGTGTCTGCATATGAAAAGGTTCCAGGTAGTTTTTCAAGTTTTGTTACATCACAAGTGCAATGTCTTTTTTTTTCTAGGGACAGTAAGAGGAGAGAAAAGCACAAAACAAGTTAACGGAATAATCATGGCATGAGTGATGAATGACTGTAAACCTTTTCATGCAAA
This sequence comes from Sandelia bainsii, assembly GCA_032362345.1. Taxonomy (NCBI): domain Eukaryota; kingdom Metazoa; phylum Chordata; class Actinopteri; order Anabantiformes; family Anabantidae; genus Sandelia; species Sandelia bainsii. The sequence goes on from JAUMHL010000010.1 coordinate 1,632,795, forward strand.
CCAGGCCCAGGCGTGCAGAGCAGTTCTGACCACATGGTCTTATCATATTTATGTCCAGGACACGAGTCAGTTGATCACATTATTATTGTGTTTACAAATGTACATATAGCACTAAACAGACAATTTAAATTAGTACTTGTGTACCTCCCAATATACAGACCAGGAGGAGGTGTTTCCAGGCTTCCTGGCATATTCCTGCTCTTATTTGTGGTTTTGTCATTAGCTAGATTTATAGCTTCTGTAATGTTTGAGTATCTTTGAATGATTTGGACATATTTGTATGCTTATGAAGAGATCTGCTGTGCTCTGCCAGAGACCAGCAGCTTTGCAGATTTTAGCCAATTTAAAATGACACATTGGCTTTAAATCATTTTGTAGACCATGCTGCTTTGTTTTAGACATTTAAATAGAATTTCTCAGCTCTTACGAGAGACAGTTGTGTTACCACAGCTGCAATATGTTGTAGAAACTGTTTCTTACAGTAAGTTAAACAGTAAGTTGAACGTCACATTTGTTTTCAAATCAATCTGCTCGCAACTGTGTCACCTAACATATCGTACTGTGCACAAGTGAATGGAAACAGCTGCAGGTAAAATACATCCAAAAATCTAACAATGTACTGTAGTAGAGCCTGCATCTGACAAACAGGATATAAAGTGTGCTGTTAGAGCTGAAATGTGCAGTGGTACACTTCTTTTATTTTGTACATGTTTTTATTAATTTTGTCAGATCAAGTGTCTTATTCTTTCAGTTTACAATGTGGCTCATGAAACTATGTGTTTGTATACTGAAGAACCATTTATAGTTTTAGGTTTATTTCTTTGCCTTGTTGCCACCACACATCTGTGTGTGTTCTCATCAGTGTGTGTAGTGTTTTACTGCACTGAGGACTTTTCATTGATGGCTGCTAAAGCTGTTTAGATCACAGCTCTTTATTTTTGCCTGTTACTTTATTTCGAGCCTTTGGTTTATTGAAAGAAGGGGTGATTTTACATATGTGGGAAAAAGAAAAGCAGTATGAGAGAGCATTGTGAAGTCTGATCAGTGTTCTTCAGTGATGTTACTTTGGAAAGTACAAAACTCTGGTGGTGTGGAGTTAGAAATAAATGAGCTGACCAGAGCTATGGAGCTGCTCCTTGTCTCTGCTGCAGGGTAGAGGACACAAGCTGCTGCTAGCATCACATGATGTCACACAAAGTGGAAAAAGCACAGTTTCGTGACGGCACAATACTGTTAGATTATTAGACGAGCTGCATTTAGACTCTTTCGGGCACACGAAGACGGATAGATAAGCTCCTACTTGACTTCTGCCTGTTCAGAAAGCCATCAAAGCAGGTCCACATATAAATACACACAGGAGGCCAAGAACTTAAAGACAGCTGAAACTGTCAGGGTCAGAGGTATCCCGCTGGATGATTAATAGAATAAATAGCAATTATATCTCTGTCTTATTGTCCCAGTTCACCAGCAGAGGTCCTCAGTAGGTTTATCTTTCAAAACCAATGTCAAATCTGAGAAAGCATCATGAAATAAATATACTCTCACTAAATACCTTGATATTATTTTAGAGTTTTCTCTTGAGGTTCAATTGGTAAGATGCTAAAATGCAACAATAAGTGGACAGACTCATCCTGGGCTCTCCTCTGTAGCCTACTCTGTGTGAACGCAGCCTTATGTCATGTGAAAGGGAAGTCCAATTATTTTATGTAAGTTTATTTGCAGTGTTCTCCCATATCCACAGTAGCCTTTCATCACCATCAAGTTATATATACTGCTATAAATATATGGCGTGTACTCACATACAGTGAACATAAAGCTACCTCGGGTCGTTTCGTGGACAGAATACCCTCCACCCACTCATCAGCAATACATTTCCTTCTGTAACACAGAAGACACTTTAGACCCAACTTCCTGTTTCGTGTTTCTGTGAGGAACTCAGACTGAAAAGACAACACTTTCCTAAATTCACTTGAGATAAATGATATTTAGTGCATTCTAGAGGACAACACCGGCATGGTGATAATGAAATGAAAGGAAATTAAAGTTTTCTAATGTGCCAAACTGTTTTGAATTTGAATTAAACGATGCATTGGTTTTCCTGATGACCACGAAAAAGCCAAGTATTTGAAACCTCTGAGGGTTAGTCACACATTATGTACGAGCATGGCAGCAGGAGGAGGTTGGCTTGTTTCTTTATTCCGAGCAATGATTTATTCATTCTCACTTTTAAAAGAACTCTGAGGTGCTGTCATAAACAGAGGAACCCTTGATTAATGTTCCACAGGTGCTCAAGTTCTCCAGTATCTCATTGGTGGTGGGTATCCTGCTCACTGCAGAAAGTGGATCATACACAGGACACACACAGACAGACTCCCCTCCTCACTCTGGTCATATCTCTTATAAGCTGCTTTCTATGTTTCGTTTGCCTTAAAGAGAGTAGATTTCTATTTTAGTCTTTATTTCAACGTCATCATCCAGGACATTTTTTGAGGCTGTACTGAAAGCACAGGTTTTTATGGTTAACCCAGTGTGTGTGTGTTGGGTGTGTGTGTGTGTGTGTGTGTGTGTGAACCTTTGTGTGTGCTCTTTTTACACTATTCAATAGCATAATGTGTCAACAGTAGTTACTGTGCTTATACTACGACTGAGTCATTCATTCATCCTCCCAGCCTGAGCATGTCTCAGGTGACAGGAGTGATGGGTAACTGGTTGTTGTAACGTAAGGCGTTAGTTGTGAATCAAATGTAAAGAAACAAGTAATATAGAGAATCACAGCACACGTTTCCTTTTTAATCTCAGTCGCTGCAGGAAAAAAAAAAGTCTCCTCCTCTGCCACAGTTTCTTCTCACTGGACTTTGGTATCCCGCTTGTTATAAACCAACCTGCAAGGCAGCGCAGTAAAGCTTATTCACAAATTCACAAATGTCTCGATTAATTGGTTTTGGATGATTGATCTGAAATTCATCGCAGGGATATACGTAAGCAAAATTGCAAAACAGCAGGGATATGACACAAACAGGGAAATAATACATTGTAATGTTATAACAGTGAAACAGACAGATGTGTTCAAGATCATAATCCTACATTTTAAATTTCTTATGTTCCCACATATAGAATGTGCATGGAAAACCCCATCCACCTGTGTTGGATGTGGTATGTCTAAAGTGGTCATTGGTGAGAAGCTAGTGAGGGATTATGTCCTTATTTCTGCACTTCCATGGTTCAGTGGAGTTTCCCATAAAGAGCAGGGTTACATCATATCATATGAAAGGCTCTGAGCAATGCCTTGGGCTTTGTCATTTGGGTATGATGAAAACAAATGGTACAATCACACAGCCAGCGCACAGCAGTGTACACAATATATGTGAACAAGTCGTGTTTCTATTGAGCATGTTGGACCTCAGGCTGTCTCTGTTCACCAGCTGTAATGGAAGCTGTTGAGGTCTGGACCTCGAAACACAAAAGAAAAGTCGACTTTGCAACTCTTAGCTTATGGTTGTCCTCCCAAAGATATGACTGCAGTTCATTTGGTTGGTCAGGACTATCCCTGTGCAGCAGCGACAGTTCCAGATGAGCCTTAGTACAAGCACAGTAACCAGCAGGTGAATAATGAAAGACTCCAGTCGCACTTGTATAATCGTTCTGTACAGATGTGTGTTTAGAGAGTTGATTGAACTCGGAGAACCACAGATAGTGAACTGATCGACTTAAAAGTTTATCTGTAAATAAATGTATGCAAAGTGTACATGTTAAAAAAGAACATTCCTCTCTTTTTGAGTTCTGACTGTGAAGGGTGTCTTTAGAGGTTTGATGCCACCATGATGGCTGTAACTATGACGATATACTACAGAGAAAAAAAACAGTTAAATGTGGTGTATGTGGTGTATTTAAAAAAAGATACAAATGTTTAAGAGAAAAAAAATATCGGTCTTTTCAGTAAGTTGCATTGTGTGATGAAAGTCTGAAGTGCTAACTATGAGTTCAGTGGGGAAAACGTACCTTTTATTGTAAAAATAAATGAAGAGTGATAAACCTGATCAAAATGGCATTTTGTATATATGTGGGGATTTTTGTAAATTTTTATTTGAATCTAATGCAACACAAACTACCAAAATTGATTTAATAAAGTACACTGTGGTCATTTTTCTGGCCTCAAGTTTGTTCATTTGTTCTTTCATCTATTCTGTGTACTTGGGGAGGTAATAGTTACTACAAGCCTGTTTCCAAAAAAAAAGTTGTGACGCTGTGTAAAATGTAAAACTGGTTGCAATGATTTGACTGTAGAAAATAGGACAAGACAACATGTAAAAGAAACTGAATTTAATTAAAACATGTTTTTAAATCTTTTTTTGGAAAAATGTCCAGGAGGACGTGTCCTATCAGCAATATGAACCCTGGATACATGAATGATGATGCAGTGCATCCATTCAGTGATTCTTCATCTTAAGGATCTGAATGATCAGATATAGGCATAGGATCCGACGCGGATTGTTTGCTGCTCCTGCTCGTTGGGTTTGATTTACGAATTAATTTCTAAACTCTAAGCTCACTCATTTA
>JAUMHL010000010.1:1649471-1678306 GCA_032362345.1 Sandelia bainsii
ATTTTCATCAAATGATGTGGCATCTTTTTGTTCCTAACACATTACCCATTCCATATCAGTATGGATATCCAGCATGAATTTTTTTTCCAATTGAGAGCTGATGTGTCTTCAAAGTGTTCCTTTAATTTTTTTGAGCAGTGTATATAACAGGTTAATACTGAGTTCTGTCAGCAAATCACAACTGTTAAGAGTAAATCTCTCACACCTCAAGGCATTTTGTTTGGTTCACAGCAAAAAACTCTTGCGTGAATCTTGAAGTGTGTTTGATATCATTGTTGCGATGGGAAAATTCCTCTCTGTTGAGCTTCTGGAGGCTGGCAGGCATCTTTTCATTCAGTATCTGGGTTTATACACTCACACCTCCATGTTTCACAGTCAGCACTCTGCAGTTGCTGCGATAGTCCTACTGGATCACATCTAATCCAAATTCATTTATTTTGGTTTAATCTGACTAAAGAATCCATTGCCAATATTCATCAGGCTTCTTTTTTTAATGTGCTTTGGCAATGTGTAATCTTGAAGTTTTCTGAGCAATGATTTTCTTGGATGCTGTTCACAGAACACCAGTTTCCACAAGTAACCTTTCAGCCAAATCAGGAACATTTACCATTTTTCAACGCAAGGTTATGTAAACAGCGCATTATGTGTGGTGTCATCTGTGGACGGTCACTGCACATTGTTTTCCCTCTTCCATCTTTATCTCACAACCTGGTTTCAAACCTGTTCTGGCAGTTCCTCACCATGCCATTTTGCACTGGAAACAGGCCGAAACTGAGAAAGATGTGGACACTGCGTATGTATATTAATGCAGTTATCCTTAATTAGAAATCAGAGGTGTAGTTACTTTTGTTGTTGGTAATACTTCACTTCAACTTAAAAATAACACAGTTATTGAAAGATCATACAGTTCAGAATCATTAACCATTTCAGTGACATTGCACAGGAGTAAACTAAAATGTAAATGTTCTCAACAGCATCATTATAAACTGAATTTCAAACAGCGTTTTCAGAGTTTCAACAGTGCAACAAAATTAAGACATAAGTCATGATTGTGTACAAGGATGAGAAGTGATAAATGTGTTACAGTACTCTTAAAATCATACTTTTAAAATCGTACTTTGCACAGGTGCAAGCCAAGCAGCAGCCTGTTGGAGTTGATCTTTCTTGTGATGTCTTTTCCGTGCTGGCTGGACTGCCTGTGGCCATCAAACTGTACAACTCTTCCCCCCTCTGTAAGGGGGAGAGGGACTGACAATGATCATAATCATTATTTATGGCACAGTTATGTTTTCACTTTCCAAAATTTGCACTACATTCCATCACGGACTATTATTGAACTATTTCATCCATCTTTAGATTTTTCTTTGTTCTTATTGAGTTTTTTGTACTGATATAATTTTGTATTTGTGTTGCTGTGGATCGTTTCTGGTTGTGGTTGTTTTCTTTCCTTTGAATTAAGGGCAGGTGTGACAAGACAAAACGATTTCCCCCTGGGATTAATAATTAAAATAATTAATTAAAAGTTTTTTAAATCTTGAAAAAAGCTAACCAGGATGGATTTTTGTGTGTTACACTGTGAGCTGATGAAGTATTCAAATCAATCTGACAGTAATCACTTCAGTCTACCTAAATATTACAGCTAATGTCACCACTATGGATTATAGCAAACAGTCCCCCAAAAACAGGTGCTTATTTACACGTGTATTCTGTAACTTGTCTGCTCACACAGGATCACAGGGAAGGATGGATGGAAAAGAAAAGAAGTTTGAACAAAGAAACTGAAATAATCCTGCAGTAACTAACTTGAATAAGCTTGTTTAGACTCTTGATGTTTGGCAGATATGTTCTGGGATTACAAATGAAGGCAGTGTGATTTGTGTTGGCACAATGTCTCCAGCCTGTTTTTGGCTACAACAGTAAAAACTGTTAGGCATATTGAATCATTTGTGAGTGCTCTGGCAAATGACATAAACTAGAAAATATCTGTGTACCTTATAGACGTGAAGGAAGAGTATAGACAGGTAAAGGAGGATGACGATCAGGAAGGGCACAATGAAGACGATGGCCAAAGGGGTGAAGACCCACAGCAGATACTCCAAAACACTCAAGTAGTCCTCCTGACCGAGGCCTGCCCATTCCTCCCACGCATGAAACAAGCACACCTGAGAACCAAGACACAGAGGTCAACACTTAAATCTCAACAACTGTTACCAACCAGGGGCAACTTGGGGTTAGGTGTCTTGCCCCAGGGATATTTAAACATATGAACCATCAACCAAATGATTGGTGAACGACCAGTCTACTTCCTGAACCACAGTCATACCCCATACACCAAACAATGCTAAACCACATTCTACGTGTATTACAACAGAGTGCTAAACCGGCTTGTCTGCATTTCAGTCCTGTCACCCACTGACATCGTCTGATACGTTGTCATTGTATTATTATCAGTCAGACATGTGTTTTAAATGTTTTGCTATTTGTTGCTTTTTGGGTTTTTTTTATATTTTCCATGATGTCCCAGCTTTTTGGGAAATTAGGTTGTAATTATCACTATCAATTAATCTGGAAATTGTTCTCTTAATTGTTTAGTCTATAACATGACAGATACAGTGAAAATGCTGAACTTTATTCCCAGAGCTGAAGAATTCTCATTTGTCCTGTTTGTCCTACCAATAAACCTCAAGATAGTCAGATAACTGAGATATAAATGTAAGAAAAGATACAAAACCTCACATTTGGTGAAGCTGCAACTGTGTTTTTGTTTCACAAATCAAAATAGTCAGAGATGAATGGCCTTTCCCTGCTGTTCTCTGATATACAGAAGGCTCTTTGAACCAGTGCAGCCACATCTTACAAACAATAAGCCCAGTGTATTTGTCTTTTGTAGCAGTTGCACTACATCACATTAATTTGACAGATGACAGTTCCACACATGGGGAGCAGTGTAGAGTCCAGTGTCTTGTTCAAACATCCACCATGAGAATACCAATGTCACCGATGTGGTCAGCACTTAATCTAAAGTGTTAAATGCACAGAGTTCGTACCAGCAGGGAGACAGTGTCCTCTGCCCCCGTCAGACAAGACTGGTTCCCGCTGTCTGCCATCCTCTTCTGCTGTCAGTCACTGAAGCTGCGGATCAGCCAGCTGATGGCAGGATCAGTCAGTCCGGCAGCTACTCCGCATGGAGAGCATCTGCTGCTACATACAGGTCAATAACTACAAGAGAAGACAGGAAAACCTGCTTTGCTTTGTTCCTGTTACACAGCACATCACGTCACACGTTTTGTACAACAACGTATCTTTCGCAGGAAGTTAACAGTTAAATTTTGGGAAACATCTGGTTTCCAAGTCATGTCACACGGTGCTAGCATTAGTTTCACTGAATCAAATGACAGCTATGCTGCATAGAATTTAACGGCAGCTAGCTAGCTCTGGAGACAAGTTACAGCTTAGACCCGCGAATAAATGTGATAATAATGATAAAAGAAGACTGAAGTCAAAAAACATTAACGTTACCTTATACTGCTACTCTGTGAGCTGCGCCTTTAAAAACACAAAACCGCATATTTAATACCCCACCTTTAAAGAAAGGAGAAAGTCAATGGAGGAAGGTATAATTCTGCTAGCTAATAACTGCCTGCTCCTAATACCGGAATGTTTAGTGTGTGACACAAGCAGGTGTTAGGATAATTCAGTCTCCTTGGAAACCACGGTAGTGATAGAAAAAGTTCCGCTCACTAGTGACGACATTACATTTCCTCCTTGCCTCTTGACTTTCAAAGTAAAAGCTCTAAAACGTTCAGCCGGAAAACATTTAGAGAATGTGTAATAAGAAAAGCCTTTCGGGTGAGAAACTGGCAAACCAACCAAAAAATCCTCAACACATTCAGTTTACAAATACAACATAGAACATCACAATCCAACCAGTGCTAATTTTAAAAAAATGGTCTAAGTGAAATTGTTGATATTGACATTTATTTTATGCTTAAATTGATTTTATGTCTCCCCTGTCGCTTGGTGTTTCTCAAAGGATTTGTTGGGTTTTCTATATAGTTATATGCTTTTCATATAAGTGTTTTAGGCTTTAACCTTAATGTGTAAAGTGCCTTGTGATTTAGTGCTACTTAAATCAACTGAATTGAACTGGGATTAGAAAAATGTAAATTAAATATTAAATATATTTTCAGTATTGGTAGAGCAGCAATGTACAACCCTACATCTCTTCTTTTAAGAACAGTATGACGGACTATGACGTGATTTTTCTCTTTATTATAATTTAGCTGCAGAAGACATACTTGTACATTGTGCTTGTTCGCATGTTTTGTTCTTTTGTCAGGTTTAGGGTCGAAATAAGACTTTTATTCTGAAGGACGGGGCCGGAAGTGTCGTCATTGTGCTTGGCGGAACGCTGGAAGTTGCGTCTGGTCGTGAGTCTGTCCGTCCTGGTTCTGTCATGATGCTGGAGAGGAGCAGGGTGATGGTGGTGGCGGATATCTTCTTCAGCAGGAGACTCTCGTGTGACGAGGACAGAGTTCACTGTCTCTGCTCCAGAGCCTTCGTGCAGTGAGTCTCTCTGCCCCTGTTTTATATGATCACATGTGAGTGAGTGAGACAGTACAGCAGAGGAAAGTGTGGCTACATGACGCCGTGGATGTGTTGTTTTCTCTGTCCAGGGATCGAGACCTGTACCGCTCCGACAACAGATTGCTGCTCCTGGACCTGGGAGACACTGCAGTCCAAGGTGCTGTATGTTTTCCCACCATCATGTTTAATATTCCAGCTGAACTCTGAGAGACAGAGGGGGGTTGATAAGTTTGATTATTTTCCCTCAACCCACAGATGAAGATGATGAAGGGGAGGGAGGGGAGGGTGAGGAGGTCGTGTTGGATGAGGAGGCCGTGTTGGATGAGGAGGCTCAGCTGATGGCCAGCATGGGTCTGCCGCTGGCCTTTGCCAGCTCCTCTGACCACAGCAGACAGGTAATTCCGAGCCGCGCTTTGCTTGTAAAATGTTTGGAGCACTTGCTGATGGACTGAGCCTGTTTGTGTTCACGTGACAGGGGAGGAGGTCTCACAGGAAGCCTGGCACATGCTGGGCAGAAGCAGCTGAAGAGGAGGACGATGACCAACATCTACAGGTTGTCAACGAAGGTAATTTAGTGGTGTTTTGAGGCAAAGCAGCACAAGTTCTGGGTCTCTCCTGCTTCAGAACGTTCTGTCAGTGACACATGTGACACTGTATTGTGATTTCTGACCTAGATGATGAGAAGGTGATGTGTGATCCACTGGAAGAAGAAGGAACAGGAGGGTTCAAGGATTCTGGCTGGGAGACCTACTGGGGTAAGGTGGAGGACATTACTGTGAAGTACACATATTTGTACATTGTACAGTCGTCCACTGAACACACACAAATGTGTCGTAGTCTGTCAAACATCAGTGGAGTTTCTCACTCTCAGCCATGTTGATTGTCTCACAATTTGAAATGTCGGATGTGTATTGAACGCAGCGTTAATCAGCAGATGGAGTTTGCTGAGTTGTCATCTAGTGACCGATGCCAGATTGTTGTATAAGAAATTAAAAGGAGTCAAACAAAAACATGGCACGTGTCGAATCTTCTTCATTCTCCATTTTATCTGCTGAAGCTCAACAGGGTGAAGCTCTGCTGTGGAGCAGCTGGCTCGAGAAACACCCAGAGACTGAGCTGCTCTCTGCAGACCGTCCCACAGCAGCGATCACTCCTTGGGACGACCCAGACACGAAGGCTGTGTGGGACAAACACGCGGCAGACACCTACTACTCGTACTGGGAGCAGTACTCATACTGGGCGGCACAGGGCTGGACCACTGACCAGTCCGTCTGCCCATCTGGAGGAGAAGCAGCAGCAGCAGCCGCCGGGGTGGTGAATGAAGACACACAGACACCCTCAGAGGACAGGAGGGATGGACGGGGTGGAGATGAGAGCCGACTGACAGAAGAAGAAGTGAAGGGTTCTCATCGTGACGCTGAGGGTTTGAGCGATGTGTTTGGACAGAGCTGCACGTTAGAAGCAGGACAGATACACAGGCAGTCAGAGGGAGAGCTGTGTGGCTCTGATGAGCCGTCTGATGGTGGGAATGAGAGGAAGAGACCTGCCACCTCCTCCCAGCAGAGCACAGTTCAACATGCAGGTAAACACTGTGTGTGTGTGTGTGTATATACATGTCTTTATTGCAGTGTGTGGACAATACTGTCGCTGTGAGGACATTTTGGGCAGGTTAGAATAAGCTTCTGTTTTAATGCAGCATTTTATAGTGACATATTTTAATCTTATAATCTCTGAAGTCATAATTATATATATATATATATATATAAATAATATTTCCTAAGATCAATCAAAAAAGGGTTTACAATACAGAAATTTCCAACTGCTGAACAGTATGTTCATTCATGCACTCTTGTCCGGAGGGATGATGAGTGAGTGACTGATGAGTTACTGCATCAGTGCAGTGTGGTATTTAGTACTGTAGCACTACTGAGGTGTTATCAGCTTGTCTGTGATGTTGGGTTGAGTGTTTCTCGTCTTCATCTTGATAGTACCTCACAGATTCTCTCTGGGGTTCAGGTTAGGAGAGTTAGCTGGTCAATCATGCTCAATAATATCACAGTCAGCAAACCAGTTAGTGGTAGCTTTGGCAAAGACAGCTGCATTAACTTTAAACTGATAAATGAACACACATATATGTAAAAATGATCTTCGATGAGGATAAAGTTTAGAGGGACTATATTTGATGAGCGACTGATTTGTATTTGAATGTACAGTACAATGCAATTCAATTTAGTTTATTTATATAGCGCCAAATCACAACAACAGAAGTCATCTCAAGGAACGTTTAAGACCTGACACAATATAAGTACATACAGAATATTGTAGAAAACCCAACAGTCTCCTTGAGCAGCACTAGGAGACAGTGGAGAGGAAAAACTCCCTTTAACAGAAGAAACCTCCAGCAGAACCAGGCTCAGGGTGGGCGGTCATCTGCCTCGACTGGTTTGGGTGAGTTAGTGGGGTGATATGTGTCATATTTATTTTTTGGCTATGTGACCTGTGACAAAATTATTAAATTAAGTCAAGAAAGTATTAACGTAGACACATTCAAATATGTATTTAAAAAAAAAGTTGCAAATAGTATATCCCAAGAAACGTAACATATTGTGTCCACATTTCTGAGAACCAGAGATCTGGAAATGTAGCCGATGTAGTCGTGCAATTCACAGTTCAATTAGTACATTTACAGTCAGTATGTTTCATCTCATTAACACCAAGTGTTTTAGCCACATTCAAAAGCAAAGTCACATCTTCAATGAACCTTAATTCCACCATTTATCGTTGACTCAGATTCCCAGCAGGGTGTGGGCAGCCCTGCCAGGCTGTACTACTCTCAGAATGAGATGTCAGACAAAGGAGGTGACGACGATGATGACAAACCCCCAAGAGGAGGACACGCTAAAGTCAAACGCAGGTGAGTGTTGAAGAAATTCAGAGCAAACAGGTTTCCACTCATTCATCTCTCCAAGGTCAGATACACGTTGCTGAAAAGTCGTTTCAGTGGATACAAATGATAAGTCTCTCTCACAGCTCACAGCATTTCTGTCTAACAGAGCCGCGTTCACTTACACATCGAGTGTGATTACAGTGACGCTGTTCGGTAAAATCAAGGTGGAATCATTTAAATTAGGCAGCCAGGTTTAGTGCCACTCAGTCAGCCACTGTGTTTAGTGTTTTTAGATGTTACTATACTGATCCAGTTTTCAAACAAAGCAACACACATGTTGAAATTAGTTTGTTCACCAGCACCAAATTTCACAGCAGTGGTGTACTAGCATAGAATCATAGTTTAGAACTGAGATCAGATGTGGAGTGTATGTACAAACCCCATTTCCAGAACAATTAGGACTTTTTCTAAAATGCAATAAAAACTAAACTCTCTGATTTGTCTGTTAGCTTGAACCTCTATTTCTCAGACAAAATACAAAGAAATGACAAACTTGTTGAATTTTGTAAATATGAGCAAATCAGCAAAGTTTGATGCTGCAACGCACTGAAAGCCAGTTGGGACTGTGTGACATCATCTTTCCTTTTAATGACACTTTTTAATAGTTTGGGAACTGATGAGAAGAATTGTTGTGGTTTTGCACGTGGAGTATTTGCCCATTGTTGAGTTCAAGACCCCTCAACCCTGCTGTGGGCACTGATGCACCCTCATACCATCAGAGAGACTGGCCTTTGGACTGTTGTACAGTCTGGAGGGTGTTTTTGACCATTGACGCATTGAACCATACGTTTTTTTTCCCAAAACAAGCTGAAACTTCTCATTTCGACGACTCGTCTGACCACAGAACATGTTTCCACTGTCTTTCGGTTCATCTGACATGAGCATTTCTGCACAGAATTAATGTTTGGCTTCCTTCTTGCATAATTCTAACTATCCAGACATGTTTAGCTTGACATTTTTGTGATGCAGTTTGAAGTGTCACTGGAAACAAAGAAAATGTTGCAAAACTTAATATAAGAAAAGAACCACCTGTTTATCCTGTGAGCTCCAGCTGCTAAAAAGAGCATATCCTGTTTTTATTTTATATTTTTATTAACTTTTATTTAACCAGGAAAATCCCATTGAGATTCAAAACCTCTTTTTCAAGGGAGTCCTGGCCAAGATAGGCAGCAATAAATACAAAACAGGTACACAATTAAGATAAAAGCAAAAGCAGATAAAAGGAAAGATTAATTTGCAAACAAACTATACAAAACAGGTACAAGCAATGGAATCGGCCTCAAAAATTCTCAATCTGGATTTAAATACGCTCAAAGAAATCAACTCTTTTAATTTCCAGTCTTTCTGCAACATATTCCATGTATAAGGTGCAAAGTGAACAAAAGCCCTTTTACCCATTTCAGTACTGGCATATGGAACAGAAAGCAATAAATGATCTTGTGAACGAAAGAAGTAAGTCAGCACTTCTCTGTGCAATTAAGGAACTGATGTAGGTAGGTAGTAATCCTAGAATTGCCTTATATATAAAGGAATACCAGTGACAAATCCTTCGGGTGGCCAAAGCAGGCCATCCCACCTGAGAATATAACTCACAGTGGTGTGTCGACACTTTACAATTAGTAATAAACCCTGTTTGTCTGCAGTCATGAGCTGGATGTGGAGGAGAGCCCACAGCTGACGCCTGAGGAAGCCTGGAGTAAACTGGGATTCAAACACAACCCAGATCCTGTGTAAGTCTGATTCCTTCATGCTCCAGCCATAGATCAAGCTGTGCTTCTCCTTGGTCTCCTTTGCTCCCAGCTGCTGTAGGTTGCATTTGTGCTTGTGTCTTAGGTTCCATAGTGTGTTGAAGTTTAAAGGTGGCGCTGGTCAGAAGCATCAGCAGCAGTGGTGGACTAAGAGAGCCGTCGACAGGCCCAATAAACACACCAGGTTCTCAGCGATGGGTGGAGAAACGCAGACTCAGATCGGCACCTCCCTCCAAAAGGTACCGTCTGTGAACTGTTTACATGACAGTTTACGTTGTCTGTGAGACTGGGCACTGAGGGAGGGGGATTTTGATGGGGAAAAAAATCCAGATTTGACTGTTAGAAATAGACAATCAGTGCCAACTCATCTAAACTGCCATGCTGGGTATTTCCAAAATGACGGCTGCAGGGTCCTCTACATACGTATAACCTTGAAGGCATCACTTCTCCAGGAAGGAACCCAAATCAAACCAGCTGGGAGATCAAATACAGTGCAAATTAGAAAATCTTCACTCAAATCCTTTGTCTAATCCTCTTTTTGTTACTGATTCTGCACCAGTGAGTTTCAAGCTGAACAAATCACACCACCTACTGTAGTACATGAAATGTATTAGTATGAAGTAGCACAGTGCATGTTGATTGATATGAATGTTGCAGAGAAGATGAAATAAATGATCTTCAGCGTTTGTTTCTCAGGTCCAAAACTTCCTTCAAAAGATCCAGAGCGAAACACAGACGAGTCCATGTGACCAAAGTGAGATAGGAGGAGGAGGTTCACAGGAACCTGAGGACAAGTCTTCATTTCTGAGAGAAGAGGAAAAGAAGATGATGGAGGTGAAGTGTGATGACAAAGAAAATGAAGCAGCTGTGGAAGAAGAAAAGTCTAGTTTTGTGTGCTGTTCAGATGCAAAGAGGAGGGAGAGCGCTCAGCCCAGCACCTCCTCCAACTCTGCTTCTGGGACTGTGGAGAGTAAGGAGGAGGAGGAGGAGGAGGAGGAAGATGAGGAGCAACCTGGCAGACAATTAAGATGCCTGGAAATTCCTGACTTTCTCCTGTGTGACACACCTGAATGCAGCAGCGGTAAGAAGATGGTTCTTTTTTGTTAGTAGAAAATAAGACAATCAGTCTAATAATGAGTAATGTGTGTATATGTATCAATGTGTAGAGTTGAGTGTAAAAGATGGAAAGAAGCCGAAGAAGAAGAAGAGGAAGCAGAGGAGGAAGCAGCAGCTCCCAGCAGAGATGGCATCTGAACCAGAGCTGGCTAAATACTGGGCTCAGCGCTACCGACTCTTCTCTCGCTTTGATGAAGGGATCAGGCTGGACCGAGGTCAGTCTGCACTTACTGTTGTTGTGGACAGAAGCAGCCTGGGAACATGAGCCACGGTGGGATTTTATGAAGTCCGTGAAAACGTGCATGTCCAGTTTCAGTGGTCACCTGATGTAGAGAGATGCTGCAGTTCAGATCAGATCAGATCAGATCAGATCAGATCAGATCAGATTGGCACTGAGATGTCTGATACATGATCAGAGAGTTGGGAAAACAATTGGATCAGCATCATTGGATCCTTTATTGACATCACAGTATTGTCACTCCAGTCTGTAGGTTTCATTCCAGTCAAACCAGCCTGAGTGATAAATCAGAAAATGCTTTTAACATGGGGAATCTCTCTCTCACACACACACACACACACATTACCGTTGTTGTGTGTTTCAGAGGGCTGGTTCTCTGTGACACCAGAGAGGATCGCTGAGCACATCGCCCTCAGGGTGGAGCACAGCTTCACGGACTCTCAGCTGGTCGTAGACGCCTTCTGTGGTGTGGGAGGAAACGCCATCCAGTTCGCCCTCACTGGAAAGAGAGGTAATCCCTGTGTGTGTGTGTGTGTGTGTGTGTTCTTGCATCTCCATTGACCTCTATCAGTAGACAAGATCCACACCTTGGTTTGAGTTCATCGACTGAGGATATAATACACCAGATAATACTGTAGATGATATACTGATACACAGCTGTGGGTCCCAAATGCTTCATTGACGAAATACATAGTTTATGTGTGTGATAACTATACTAGACAGAAAACATTCAAGCCTCTGCAGTACCCCCAGCTTTCAGTTTTAACACAGTCCCTGTGTAGATGCAGCAGCCGCACTGAGAGTTGCTGTCTTCCTGTTCTGTGTTGCACTTTCAGTCCTGGCCATTGATATCAACCCCGTACGCTTGGACCTGGCGCGGCACAATGCCGTGGTTTATGGCGTGGCCGACCGAATTGACTTCCTGCAAGGGGACTTTCTCCAGCTGGCATCCCGTCTCCGTGGTGATGTGGTCTTCCTGTCGCCACCATGGGGAGGACCAGACTACCTGACTGCTGAGGTGTTTGACATCAAGACCATGATGGAGCCTGATGGATATCCTTTGATGCAGAGCTGCTGGATGTAGAAACTTGTAAATCTACTCTCCATTCATTCTAAAATGCAGCTTGAAATAGAAATGTTCTTAAAACATGGGCTGTGCTTATAGATGGTAAAACACTGGTTCTCATCCTTAACAACCGCCACATTTGAGATTTTCCGCCTGGCCAAACTGATATCAGACAACATAGTGTACTTCCTGCCTCGCAATGCTGACATGGATCAGGTCTGTATGTTTGTTATCTTTATGTGTGCACTCAGCATTACATCATTTACTTTAATTAAGGAACATTAACATCATTTACTCTAATGTGTCAGCTTTAGATACAGTCATTCCATTCCATAAAACAACATCCAACAAGGTCCAGAGCAGGCCCAGTGCAGAACTGCGGCCTCTGATGCTGTCCACTGATGACTGTCCTGGGGATGGGTGAAAAACTGGAGTTGAATGAGATCAGCAGTGTTTCTGTCTGTGAGGAATGGGAGGGAGGGGAAACACGAATAGATAATGAGGGGGAGAAGTATGCCACCAGGCGTTTCCTCCATGTTGCTGATGTCGTAAACTCATATCTTTTGTCAACCAAAGAATCTGGTCAGTGCTTTTCTGTAAAGTTAGGTCAAGTTTCTTCAGTGTCTGTGCATGTCGTTTTATTATGAGCTCCGAGAGCTGAAGGGGGTGCCTCCCACTCAGAATCATAGGAATCCACTGTCTGTAGTAAAAGCTTGTATTGCTAAAACTCTTTTGGCAGTAAGAGAATTTCCCTCGGCAGTTCTAACATGTACAGCACTTTGAAACACACTTGCCTTGTGACTTTATTCTTCTAAATAAGTTAGCAGTGTCACTTTTTGCAGAGCTTCTGGTTTCATGATGTCTGTGGCTTATGTACATTGTTGGTCTGCAAAATCAGCGAGGTCTTGTGAGACTGAGCTCACGCTAAAGGGAGACAGGAGACCTTAGAAACTGGAGGTTCATATAATGCCATGAATAATATAACATCAAATCTCTGCCCATCAGACTTATGGGACGGTGTTCACACAGTAAAAAGGGAAAGTAGAGACAGTGGTATATGGCTCAACTATGGTCAGTCTGGTTTTACACATGCTGGAGTCAGTGATGTTACACTGTCTCCTGTGTGATAAAGCATCATGTGTAAGCTGTTCTTCATTGCAATGCAAGTGTATTTGAGTGTTTGGGAATGATGTGGAGTCCATGTCTGTTGTCAGCAGATTTTGGGGTTGTATCAGTCATTCCTCTTCCTCTCATTCCATGACACTGACTTTGTCCTCTGTTGTATCCTCTGCCTCTGCCAGCTTCAACATGGTGAACTATGCACAAGAGTGAAAGTCTGGTCTCAAATAAGTTCAGATTCTGAATTGGAGTACATATGTTGATCATTGCTTCAGTCCATGGCATGTACACCAGTATGGGTCCTTCTGGGCCTTGTGCCTCTATCAATAGCATCAATAGGATCACGTTATCCTTTTCCTCTTTAGGTTGGTCAGCTGCTGCTACATTGAGGAGATTGTTTGTTTGGCGGGTGTGGTGATGCTACC
Organism: Sandelia bainsii; assembly: GCA_032362345.1. Taxonomy (NCBI): domain Eukaryota; kingdom Metazoa; phylum Chordata; class Actinopteri; order Anabantiformes; family Anabantidae; genus Sandelia; species Sandelia bainsii. The sequence goes on from JAUMHL010000010.1 coordinate 1,662,718, forward strand.
AAAGAGGCCGTTCTATCCTTATCTTTGCCCTTGAAAGTGTAGGGTGGAAGAGTCCAGATCTGGATCCACTTTCCAGGTTTTTGTCTCTGATAAGGAGGATAAAGAGTGATTATGTGCGTGTGGATGTTCTCCACACACTACATGCTTTCCAGTCTGCTTTAAATGGCTGATTCTTCTGCTGCAGTTTTTTGGACAGTCTGCTCCTCTGTGGCCTCTGTTGTCCCTTTTTCTCTAAAGCTCTTTTCAGTTTATCTAATTGTGACAGGCTAAGACTCCCTTTGTTTGGAAAAATACAAGTCAGTCCCAATTTCAAATTGATTTAAACATTCAGAACTGATCTCATCCGTATCTCTTAACGTTACAACATTACTGGGCTTCAAGGGCTTAGATGCTTAGTGAATCATTTTTATCTTCACTAGGATTTAGTTTCATCTTTATGGGGAAATTCTTAAAAAAGGTCATAATTCTAAGACTCTTTTTAGAACTTGGTCACTAGGAGCAACGTTTAGGCTTAGGGAGCTTTGTGAACACGACCTCTAGTCTAATCAGAACAGTGACATGAACGTCTGTGTGAGATTTCAGATCTGTTCAACTCTTTCAGAATTCTGACATAAATTTAAATAACAATTGTTCAAGTCTCACCAATTATTATTGAAATTGTGTCCAGTAGATGCGCTCTGTTGATTTGGGGTCCAGGGAACTCACAGAAGGGGACTTGTGTTAAGTGATAATGATTTTCCAAAGTACTCCTGAGTCCGTGTGGCTATATTCATCAGAGTGGCGTGACAGTTTCTCATGCAGCGCCGCCTGAGGGCTCCAAGGTCACAATTCTGTCACCAAGTTTGGCACAAAGTGATGAGCCACGACCCATTTTTGCTTGCAAAGACTGAGCCTTTGGTGGATGTTGCTTTTATACCCAATCATGATAGCCTCACCTGTTACATATTAACCTGCTAATTTTGGAATGCGCTTATACAGTATTATTTATTTTTTATTGCATAACTACAGCAAAACTACAGGGTTCTGATCTGTAGATGCTTGTTCCCAAAACCGGATTATTGAAGTTTATTCAGAACATGACTGAAATGAGTGAATGGATCCGTGGGTATAATGTCTGCCCATCTCTTCACAGATAGCCTCTCTGGCTGGACCAGGAGGGAAAGTGGAGGTGGAGCAGAACTTCCTCAACAACAAGCTGAAGACAGTGACTGCTTACTTTGGCAGCTTGATAAAGTCAGACAGCGAGTAATGCTGGCTAAGGATCTGTTGCTGCTCTTTGCACATCAGATTTTATTCACTCCAGATTTATGATTCCTTCAAATGAACTTGGAAAAGGCTGGGGTTCAATGATTTTACAACATTAAAATTTTACAACAATTGATATTTTATCCTTTTTATTGCACCTTAGGATCAATAAATGTTAGTTTTTTCAGAATGTTGTGTCTCTTCTTATTTTTGTTAAGACAAGTTATTGCACTGTTTAGATTCAGGCCTGATAAACTTGTACTTGAGTACTGCAGTATGGCCTCAGATTATAGTTATATTACACTGTAGATTTAGTTTCTACCATGAACTCTAGAAATAACTATGAGTTGGTTTGCTTATTATTATTTTATATTTTTATTTCCTGTAGGTTGAATTTTAAGTCTCAATTTTAAAAATAGTTTACAACCACGATTCCGAAAAAGTGTTTTTGAATTATAAATGGAAAACTGGAATGAAATCCTCAGAGCGACTGTCAGACACTGGTGCAGTGATGAAAGCATTGATGCCACTGACTGACCTTCACGCCCCCCTGACTAAATCCACCTAGGACATTATGGATCTGTGGATGCTCTGAGCTGTATATTGGAGAGACCAGGACATCTACCGGACAGTACATGTCAGCGCTACTAAAGGGTTTCAGTATCCTGTTCACAAACACCTCGACATGTAGCCAGGAGGAACCGGGAAGTGAACCACTGACCCTGGAGTTCATAGATGACTGCTCTTCCCAATGAGTTACCCCCGGAATTAAGGATAGAGCGAGTTTGATGACTTCATGAATAGTCCAGCTATTTAAGAATAAAATTGAATAATGAATAAAAGAATTTGGCAACTTCATCATCTATTGTTCATATCATTAAAACATTCAGAGAATCTGGAGAAATCTCTACACAATTTGGATAGTTGTGATCTTTAGGCCCTCAGGCAGCACAGCATTAAAAACTGTTGCATGAGCTCAGGAACATGTGGAAACCACTGTCAGTGAAAATGTTATTTTGCTGCATCCAGAAAGAAACTCCACCATGGAAAGAAAAAAACATGATGAACAAGATCCAGAAACACCACTGACGTCTCTGGACCTGAGCTCATTTAAGATGGAGCAAGGAGAAGTGAAAACTGCCACCTGTGGTCTGTCACCGTCCCAACTTTTTTGAAAATTCAAATTCAAATCAAAACATTTCTCAGTTTCAACATTTGATATGTTGTCCTTGTACTATTTTCAATCAAATACAGGTTTTAAATGTTTTACGTTACTGTGCCATGTTTTTATTTGCATTTTACACTGTGTCCTAAAAAATTTTGGAAAAATGGGGTTGAACATGCAGCCATTGCTAAAGTGTGTAGCATCATTGCCTACCTAACTTTAATGTCAGTCATCAATAGATGGAGCTACTGTATTTGGTCAAAAATCTAAGATTAGGCAGTGTTAGATTTGTTCTCATCTTTTACTAGTCGGTCCAAGAGGAAGCATCAGTTTTTTTCCAAGACAATGTGAAAAGCACAAAATGGGTAATCAGCTATAAAAAGAACAGTCAGGCAAATTTTTATACATGTAACATGGAGACAAAGCAATGTGCTGCTACAGTGGCTTATCAAACAAAAATGCGTGTGTCATTCAGTGTCAAACAGCATGCCATTACACTGCAGTGCAGCCAAAGGAATACAAAGGTAATACAATCAAATGTCAGGATGTAAGCTGAAGTTCTGTATGTGGATGACAAACATTCTTCTCCAGAAACATCATCTTAATTCAGAAAAATAAAGACACAGCTGGGGTTGTTAAAGGACAGAGGGTAGAAGGATACTTTCAGGCCATCTGAAGAGTTAGACAAGAGTCAGTGCAGCCCACTGAGACCAGGAGGAAGCTGCTCTCAGGCCAAAATATCTCAGTCCCAGTGAAAGACAACCTCTGGCTCAAAAATGTGAGAACAACAAAGTAGTGAGTGGAGCTCGTGCAGACTGACGGGACTCGGTACATTCTTCAAAAAGCTGAACTCATCCCTGAACTCATTTGGCAGCAAAAACAGAAAAAGAAAAGGTTGACACTGTAGAGTCATTCGGAGACTCAGCCAGGTGTGTAGATGCAAACATTAACTGAAGGGCGATGTTTTCATTTCCCCAATTCTTAGTCCAAAAAATGTGGACAAAGTCATGGCTACATCTCCTTTGCAGACCAGCAAGCTAATCAGTACTTATACACGCACGCACGCACGCACACGCACGCACACACACACACTTTCAGTATTAAGGCTCAAATTAAACATTGCTGGAATGAAAATAAAATAAGGCAAATGATTAAAACATGATACGTTGTATTTAAAAAACCCTGGAATTTCTAAGCATTGCTACAGACATGGAGGATTATTGGGATGACTAATTAACACCATTAATGCCATCATTAATGATTTCCAATCTGAAATACCAGCACAAAGGCATAAAGATATTAATCTGTAGAAATAAATAAACACCTAAGATTAAAAAAATAAATTAAATATATGACTCCAATATGAATAAATAAATCAATAATTAAATAAATAAATAAATTAAACAGAAATTTAAAAAACAAAAATGAAATTTAACACACTCATCCAAGGCCTGTAACTTTATTTTCAAACCGTCATCCTGTCACACTGTCCAAATAAAGTCAAAACAAACGGCTCCATATCTCCACACAGGCTCTGCCAGGCACCCACACTGTGATGTCACGGTGTCCATTGTCCATAACGTTTCTTTAAACAAACCACTTGCCACATCCTCAAGGCTCCACATGTGGTCACCTCACTACTACTCCCTAAGCTTAGAAAACTACATACATCCTAATGTCATGTGTCCAGCGCTGTTCAGAGGGCATCAGATGAACCACTCCTTCTTGCTCTCGTCAATAGTTTCAGTGAAAGCCGGGTCGTTAACGATGATCGCCGCGTCGGCGCAGTCTGCCGACTCCGCTCCTTTGGCCTCATTTGTGTGATAGGAGCCTTTGTGACGGAACATGTGACGGATCACAAACACCATGATGCAGAGGACAGTGAAGATCACCATGGAGATGATGCCTGGAAATGAACAAATGGGACATGATTAACAAACTGATGTTGCTAAGTGTTCCCTGTACATTTTCAGAATAAGAACCATTGTTAAAACTGTTCTGATCCATCACAAGAGTCTCCTTACACATAATAAGCATTATGGGTAGTATTCATTCATGAGGTCCTCATGAATCCAACCTTTTCCAGCCATCTGAAATTCCCAAAGTCAGTGTGAATCTATTTATTTTCAAAAACAGTCAACTGATGCAATCTAAAGCACAGTGGAGCCAAACTGCAGCAGCCCAATGCTCCTCCGAGTAAAGAGAGACTGAGAGCAGCCAAGCTGATCAAGACCCCATGTGGATCCAGTCAGGTGTTAGGAAACACCACTCTGTTGACCTCTATAAAACAGGCTTGACTGACTAAAGATGACAGGGATCCAGTTGTGATAACCTCACCTTTAAACCGTTTTAGAAGGGTTTAAAGTATTATTAAACTCAACATATCCTTATATACACTATATATTATATACTGTACATCAAAATGAGATAACATGCGGTAATAAGAGGGAGCTGTATCTTCTTTAATCATGTTGAAATAGCATCTTAGTCTGGGGAAGATAAGATACATTTGATCTCCAGTTACTGATCAAGTGATCTGGTGGCCATTCAGGAAGTAAGCACCGGGCCCTGACAGCTGTGGATCAGAGTTTTATAAGACATGCGCTTACATATCAGTCGGACTACTTGACTTTTCGTCCCCCTTAGCATTATTGTGTAGGCTGTGTGGCCGTTTTAACAAGATTCACCTCCAATAATGGCAGAGTTGCGATCCACTCCATCCCCACTGGCTTTGTCCTCGTTGAATGGGAAAACAGCTCCAGCTGTGGACAAAATAAACATTTATTATCTGTTGAAAGTCACACATACACACGTTCTTTTGGATTTTGACTCGAAACCACATTATGTGTTTCTCTACCAGCTTCTATGTGCCAGGGGTCACTGGCTGAGGCCATGGGGGAGATTGTCAGGGGTGAGGCTCCACAGTTGGATGGGACAAGAATCCCGTGGGTGCTGACAGGTGCCGCCATGCCCGAGCGCAGAGCAGCTTTCAATGGCGCGGCGCTGTTAAACTGAACTCTGGACAGACAGCCCACGAAGCCTGGAGTGTTGTAGCGCTCAATTAGGATGGGGTCAATCTGTCCCGTTTCTACAAAAACAAAAAGTTTCAAAAATGAACACTATTTTAAGTGTTAAAATACAGTATATATGTCTGTTTACATCCCCAGATAGAGAAAGCAATAAATACATAGCTTCAAACTGTACCTTGGTTTACAGTCGATACAAAATATTAGCTACTTAACACACACACAGTACTGTGGACACGTTCTCTCCCTGCCTCTAAATTGATAAAGCCAGGAAACTTGAAATGACCATTACAGTTAGAATATTACATGTTAATTCTTTGTATGTAGGCTACAAGAAACTGTATCTTTGTATGTAAGCTTATCAGGATTGATGTATAGTAGTAGAAAATATCAGTATCAGGCTTGGAATTGAAATTCAGTCCCTCGATGATGCTGATGCTGTCACCATGAAGCCAATCTAAAATATGATGGTAGGGATCCAGTTGGGTGGTTTTAAAGGGCAAGTTTTTCAAGTATGTCATAAAACTATAGTCAGGTGCACATATGAACCACCACACACACACACACTTCTATTAATCACACTTACCGAACACTTTTCCGAGAAAGATACTTTTGATCAGGTTGAAGTGGGTGTCGGAGGCCTCAGGCAGGGTGTATGTGGACACTGGGTAGTGGTCCAGCTGGAGAATGTGGACAGAAATAAACCCAGAGAAAACTTTATTAACTTTAATCTGCTCTGCTCCCGTTTCCACCTACAACCACTCATCGTCATCATCAGTCGTATTTGTCCAGGTTTTGAGGTTTGTTGAGATTTCTGTCTCCACCTCCATACAAGGAAGGAATTTGATTGGTACTGATGACATCATGGACACATGAGATAAAAAAAAAACTGAGCAACAATGTATCTTTACATAGAGAGCAGCATCGCTGTTCTTCTGGAGAATCCATAGAATGTATAGTGTATAGTTTCCAATGGAACTGTTTTCAGTAGAAAAGTAAATTATTCAGTTGAACACAGTCTTTAAATACATACTGGTTCATACAGTGTTTCATTTCTGTTCAGGTACAGTTAACAACCGGTGAACAAGAGCCAACGTGTTAATTCGAGGGATGCGGGGCTATCAGAGCTGGGCTAGTCTTTTCCCATTACTTCAATCTTTATGCTAAGCTAAGCTAACTGCGTCCTGTTCAGTTTCTGTGTTGAACATACAGACATGAGATCAATGTGCAGCTGAACATCTGCATGTAGCAAATGAGCCTACTGGCCAAAATAATGAGGAATGCAATGTGACAATCTGTATTCTATTAGATTTGTTTTACCTGCTCTTCTTTTGTTTTGTTGTTTGTGCTCCGTATCAGAAGAAATAAATGAAAAATCAAAGGTACTCTGGTAGAGAGGAAGCACTGACCTGTAGTCGTATCTCCCTTAAGTTCCTAGTTAGGTTGACCGAGTGTGGCTGTCCGTTGGCCATGTTACGATGATCAACATCTATGGTGTAAGGTTCTGCTAATCCCCCAAGACTGTAGCGGATCTGGAGAGTACCTGGACAAACATACAGAGGTAAAGTCTGTTTTAGCACAGAATCACAGTCAATCTAAATTAATAAATAAAAAGATGGAGGCATTGATGATGAGCCCACCATTGTGCCTGAGCACCACAGCCAAGTAGTCCTGGGTCCTGGAGCTGATGTAGACCAGGATGCTGGGGGAGCTGGAGGTGCTGAAGCTGAACACCAGCTCCTCTTGAGTCAGGTTGGCCTCACTAGGAACACTGACACCTGACAGGCTCTTCACCTCCCGCAACGCAAAAGGTCCCGCCTCCTGCAGGAAGTCGTAACGTACCAGGGTCCCTGTCTCAAAGTAGCCGCCGACGTCTAACACACACGCACACACACAGAAAGAGCAGCAAAATCAGACACCAGAAATGTCTTTGCTGCATCTGATCCGATCTAATCTAATGACCAATGACATCGTGTGATCTAACCTGATGAGGCCTTACCATCGGTGCAGAAGGGTCCGTCGTACGCGGTGAGGGAGCAGTCACAGGAGTAGCCATTGTACTGCTCCACACACTTCCCTCCGTTCCGGCAGTGCATCCCGTAGCTGCTACAGTGACCCCAGCAGCCCGGATTCACCCCAGGAGTCAGCTTTGCCCTCCCCTCCAGGTCTAAGGTCACACCATTTATCTTCAGAGCCCGCATGCAGCCCAGGAAACCCCTCTGACCACTGGAGGCACCTACGAAATGAAACATAGTCGATCCTACAGTCAGGGGCTGCAGGCGTACAGTACAGACACCCCCCCCTCTCTCTCTCACTCTCTCTCTCTCTGTCTTTATACAGCTGTGCTTCTCTACTCGGTGCCCCGCCTGGTCCTACTAGCCCCTTCTTTTCTCCAGTATTCACATGTTACAGGTGATCAGGTTTTTTCTCTGTGTATTAGATAGACTCCAACAGTTTCTATTGGTAACACTCTGGAAAACTGTCTACTACTCAAGGATGTCACATTTCATCATCATCATAATTGCAGCCATCAGTGAATCAGTGGTGTATGACACCAGATGTGATCAGGCGTGTGTGAGTGTATATGTATTTCTTACCAACATACAGCTCGCTGTAAAACTCCAGTTTCGTGTGTCCCTGTGGGGGGCTGAGTCTGACCTCCCTGTACTGTCCATTAAGCTGCAGCACCGCCTCTTTAACGTTCTTCTCAGCCTCCACGCGATGCCACTGGTTGTCGTTCAGTGGCACCGGCGAGCGGACGCTGAGCTCCACCCTCTCACTGCCCACGTCGAAAGAGAATACGACCACCGAGCCTCCTGGGAGCACCACAGAGAGAACATCAGTAACATTTTAAGATTCTCACTAAGCTGATGTCACATGTTGTCTGGAATTACTGCAAATAAAATGTCAGTCCAGTGAGAAAAAGGTGACGGCTGGTGTGAATGATACGACTGTCTCTATGAGTAGAAAGGAGGCAGGTGTTATAATAATGAGGAACAATCTGTGACTGGCTCTAAGTGGAAGAGCAGGCTGAGGTGAAAACATCAACAGTCTGCACTCTCTCTGCTCAGAAGATGTTATAGGATCAATCACCACATTAAAGCAGTAACTGGGACTCAACGGTTGTCATAACAACAACAATGTGAATTAAGAGACGTGACTTCATTAGCTTTTCCATTAATGACTGTAGGAGCCCACACACCCACCCCGAGTGTCAAGGATCGGAGGTGGATGCACCACAAATCGACAGTGTGAAAGCTGTGGTGTAATGCTGTTTATTAGCACTTGTGTCATTTGTGGCTCATTTACTGTAAACAGTTCACACATTAATGTCCAGCTTCTCTTTTTGCATATGTTTTGTGGTAACCTGACTGTTGTACTTCAATGTACTTAACTCAGGTGTAACAGCATTCCCAGCTCTAACTCCCAACTTCCTATCTACATATAGTTCATCACACATGTGCACACATTGTTCAAGTTAAAGCACTGCTCTGTAAGAGCAACACAGACTCCTTCACCTTTTCACATTTTACTGCTTTGTTCATTTATTTTTCTTGTTAAGTCTTGCTCATCGATCTACACGTCCACAGGTGGACTCCATTAAAACGATCTTATGCTATGAATGAGATAATTCAGTTATTGATTTGAATTATTTGCAAAATATATTTTAAAATATGTTTTCATTTTGTTATTATAGGTTATTGTGTGGAGATTGAAATGGAAAAAATAGATTTTTTTTGTGCCAGGTTGATTAAAATGTGAACCCAGCCTGACACAAAGGAAGTGAAGGGGAACACAGTATGTATGAGAGGGTGATGGTGCAGAGTGGAGGAAGACCCAGAGGAGGATTATTGATCATGTCACAAACCACGAGCTGAGAGTGCAGCACAATCCACTACACTCAGCAGTAGCTTCATGCAGCAACCAGCAGAGCTCTGGACGTTGGCAAGAACTGTATAAATATCTGCACTAAAGGTGTTTCAATATTTTTACCTTACAAAAGCTATTTTTAACTGTCCTCAAGAAATCTCACACACACACACACACACACACACACACACACACACACCTCTGAGTTCAATGTGAAGGACGTCAGTGGTTCCCAGGTTCTCCACAAACACTCCGTGAGTGGAGGAAGTCTTAAAGTAGAAGGAGATGTCAGTGCTGGTTTCTCCTCTGAACGAGGGGAAGTGGAGGGAGGAGGCGGGGCTGGTGAACGATGCTGCATTCCAGTATTTCCCTTCACAAAACAGCAGGACATCAGCAAGAAATACTCATGTTTCTCTGACGATATCAAATATCTCATAATCTCTGCTGAAAGATTAATGTGTGTGTGTTTGTGAGAACACGACACTCACGGTCCCCCTGGCACCTGAGGGGTCCTACTGTCAGTTTGGCCTCAGATCCTGCTCTGCTTGTATCACCAACCACAACCTGACTGACTGGCAAATGGTCTTTATACACCAATAGGCCTGCATCCTCCTTCCTGCGCACACACACACACACACACACACAAGGAAACAAACACGTTTCAGTCAAATCAGGATCATACTGTATTACACTAGACTTTTAAACTAATTTCCAGTAGCTCAGTGTTTCCTCAGACCACAGGATGTTGTTTGTTTTACAGACTCTAAACCCTCTTGGGTCAAATATGGGTTTTGTAATAATGGGCTACTGAAAGAGACTGGAAGCAAAGGAAGAACAGTTTGGCTCCCATGTGAATTATTGCTGTTCTTTTTTTCAGTCCTTTCAGGTACAATTAGAACATTTGTCATGTTGAACCATAATGGTTCTAAACTGCTCATTTACTTATATGAGAAAACTCTACAGTGAGCAGGTTTCAGAAGCAAACATCTAATTGAATTGATTGAATTTCCAGTTACAGTTTTTTCACAGACAATAAAACTTTGTATGATGGATCATATCAGCACAAAATACATACATACAGTACACTGGAAACTAACAACATACACTGGAAAGACATAAAACAGGATACAGAAGCATCCTACACTCACCAATATGATACAACAGTCCAGTAGTAGTAGTATTAGTAGTATTTAATAGTTGGTGGTATTAGTATTTCAGGTGATACAAAGACAACAGTTCACTGTGAGCGTACAGTAATAACTCTGAAACAAGTCAAACACTGATGCACTCACCAGGAGCGCAGGTCAGCGTCACAGTTGCAGTAGTGTTTGGGGTCAGTGCAGTTGTGTTCGATACCACAGGAACACTTCTGTATCCCTGGTCCTGAACCCCCCCAGTAGGAATGCCTCTCGTTGGCTTTTCCCACCCACCAGGTAAACGGGACATCGCCTGAGAGTCAAACAAGTACCTGTTGAGTTTCATTCCATTCTGCATTAACGTGGTCCTGCATGAATAAGGACGCTGGACCTACCTGGAGTGTTGAGCAGGCGAGACATTCTGCAGGCGTAGGCTACATACTGTTCACAGTACTCTGCACTGCCCGTGACTGACAACACCTGGACGCAAACACAGCTTCTGTTAATGCATTCCTTTATTAAATACTGAGAAACGTTTTGTAACATGACGTCACTTTATCTTGTTGCATGAGGAATGCTTCACTTTCAGTTATTCAGTCATTCACATCTGTTCTGCAGCACCTCCTACTTCTCTGATTCACACACACATCCCTCATTCACTCCACACAGAGCCGGCTCTTGGCATAGGCAAACTAGGCGGTCGCCTAGGGTGCCACTTGCTCGAGGGGACGCAGTTTCGAGCCCTCCAAAGAAAAAAAGTCACAGGTTTCTGAGCTCATTTTCTAAAGTGTAGTTACTTATTTGGGCTTTGCTTCCTGTATGAACCCCTCATGATTCTCTCCACAATAAAGTGAAACACAAAGTCCTTTTCCAGCCAGGATCCATTCACAACCATTTCCTCGCTTACCACACCCGCCCGATCAAGCCCCCCCGCCCGCACAGACGCATAACTCCACCTGACAGAGCGATAAGTGGGGAAAATATAGACAAACAAATTAAAGAGTGAGAGAAAGAGAGCGCAGTGAAAGACTGGATCTGACCTCAGAGACATTCTGCAGATTTATCAAGTGTGAAATATGAGCTCATCATGTAGATTTAATACAACAGATGAACAAACCTGATGGTGAACAGTTATTCAGAGTTTCATCATTTCTATCTCGAGCTCAGCAACACTGATCATAACTAGATAATAGTTTTGTTATGTTGAACACATCAAGTATCTGTCTGCTGCAGCTCCATGTTTTACTTGTACTGTACAGTAACAGGTGAAGCTACTCTACATCTGTGCTGGACAGATACACTGAGAAAATATTTGCAGAGGTCTCTAGAAGTTATCTTCTTCTTCTAAGACTTCGGATAAGATTTTAGTGCTACAATAGAGTTTTATGTTGTCTTGTTTGCACATTCTGGTTCTATAAGAACCACAGTTTACAAGGTCCATTGTTTCAAAATATGAGTACAAATTATTCAGTGACCATAGGAACATTTTGAGTTAAACCCGCACTGCAACTTATGTTTTCATATTGTGGGAGCCGTCAGGACTTTCTAAATATTAAATTAAATTAAATAAGGGTTAGGGGTGCGTGCGACCGTAATCTCGCCTAGGGCACCAAAATGGGTAGAGCCAGCTCTGACTCCACAGTTGACTGTACATACAGTCCAACATGCAGGTTTGCATCCTGCATGTCTACAGTATATTTGACCACCGCTCTGTCTCTGGCCTTTGTGCTGCCTTCATTTTGCCTTGATCACCTGCTGTTGCCAACCCCTGTCTACATGATAACTTTCCTAACTGGCTATTCCCCTCTTACCTATATTGCTTATATTCTTTAATAAAAGTGAACTGTTGACATCTACTTAATAGTTTCACATACTACAAATCATGAATCCTCCAGTGTCACCAGTCAGTCATTGTAGAAAAGAGAGGTGAGTGGAAATAACCAGTGGATATTAATGTTTTAAAAAAAAGAAGGTGAATAGTCCACAGTTTCACTCTGACTGAGTCAAAATCAAATGTGTGCTCACTGTGTACCTGTTCATCAGTCACATTGTAAGTGATCTGCAGCACTGCCTTCCCCTCCTGGTCTGCACTGGTGACTGACGTCTGAGGAGACAGGTTGTTCTTCAGTGTGGTCCAAACCTTCTCTTCTGAAAGCCCAGAAAACAAACCATCACCAATCTATTTGAGACATCAATAGACACAATCTGGTCTCAAATAAATGAGATAAGACCTTTTGTGTGTGTGGTAACCACAAACGCTGTTCTGGTGAAAGACATTTTACTGTGTTACCCAGAGTCACATGAGAAAATGGAACAGACTGTTCTCTGCATCTTACCTGTCATATCACAGCTGACTCTGAAGGGGGCAATAGATCCACTGCCGTCTGGGTCGATCCAGTAGCTTCCTGAGCTCTTCCCCTGGTGTTTATACTCCTCACAGGACTGCTGATACAGTGCTACAGAGGAGACACAATGCACAGCTTAGTGCACTCTGTGTGTGTGTGTGTGTGTGTGTGTGTGTGTGTGTGTGTGTGAGAGAGTGTACACTTACACATATGGCAGGTAGCTCCAGTGTATCCAGTACCGCTACAGTTGCAGCTGAATGTGTCCCATGTCTGGGAACAGCGGCCGCCATGCTCGCAGTGGTTGGGAACACACCTGACATGACACAGTCACACTCAGTCATCAAAGGAACAACTGGGACCAAGTTCAGACCCACTATATTTGCTGGGCTACCGCGAGTGCCATACCTGTCTATAATGGCACACATATCCAGGCTGACGTTTTCAAAGGTCCCAATCTGGCCCTGCTCCACAGCCCTGAGGTCAGCCAGATGGTCGTCTATGTGGATCATCTGCATGCAGCCCTGGAAGGAGCGCTGAGGTGATCGGGTGTTAGCGTGCAGGAAGTAGCCTGGAGACAAGAAGAGGGTCAAGGGTCAATATCACTAAATCAATACTGGTGAAATAAACTGCAGTTTATTCACAGTTTGTCATGACTGTGGCCTGGTGTTTATTAATGAGGTCATGAGATCAAACACTCTCTACCCCAGAAAGAAATCAGTCACCAGAACATCCATAATATTTACAGTATAATATACAGTACTCAGTATTTTATCTGCCTACAAAATATCCACAAACATCACCAGGCGTCTACACCAGCAAGCTGTCAAAATACAGTGTTCTTGATAAAACTCGAACTTCAGCCTGGTCACCTACACAACAACGGGTGACTGATGTGGAACTAAAGTAGAGTTTCTTTGAAGCACGTCCTATAGGACGTATGACCAGAGTCAAGAAGAGTCATCTTCAGAGAAAACCAAGTCAAGGAGACAGGAGAAGTTTCTATTTCATACTCATATGAATGCTGCTTTATCATATAGTGTGTAGTGACACATTGGTGACGGTTTTATGTACTACTGGCTCAAGTTTTTCTGGATGGTTGGTTATCATTTTGAACAGCCACCTCCAAAGTAGTAGGTTCCTCCAGTCTGGATCTGGATAGGGATGGCTGTTCTGATTGTGGATGCTTCATCTCCATCCACTGTCAGCATCGCATAGTTCTCCACTGCATTCAGATGGACACTGTGCCACTGGCCGTCATTCAGACCCGAACCTGAGAAGAAAACACACACAGAACAACAACTGAAGATTAAAAAAAAAAGCTAAAATTTTAAATAACTGAAGACTCCTGAACTTTCACTCTGAATACCACGAGCTCAGCTCACCTGATGAGATATCAATACGTGTGTTCTTCTTCTGTGTCACGTTCATGTAGACCGTCACCTTGCTCTCCGTCAGTCCCACCTCCACCCAGCCATCGGCCAGCGCTGTGAACATCAGCAGCCCGTTGGGGTTCCAGGTCCTGAAAGACAGGCTGACCGACAGAGTGTCGCTGTCGCTCTGACCCGGCAGCTGCAGGAACGATGTGGAGTTGAAGAAGACGGGGAAGGAGTTGGACTCTGCACAGGAGAATGTCAGGTTACGCTACAGTGGGAGAGAAAGAGAGTTGTGCTATGAGTTAACATTTTGAACAGAAGTACCAGCAGACTGTCTCAAGCAGGGCTGTCTCTCTGCTCTCTAGGACCTGGTTTGGCCACCCCTGCCTCAGACCAGTACTGCATTCCTTTCAGAAGCTTGTCAGTGTCATCTGCTGTGGACATGCTGCTGGATGCCCCCACAGAACTCACAGAATATTTATTTTAGTACCAAATGCTCTGCATATCACACAACACTGCATATTTTGCACAGTACTCTGCCTCTTGCACATTTATCCTGTTTATTTCCCTGACCAGATGATTGTCTGTTGCATTTCTTGTTTCTTGTAAGGCCTGCACTTTAATCTTACTGTTGAAATGACAATAAACCTTGACTTGACTTGACTTGATAAACGATAGCTGCTACACAGTGTCTATACTGGTGAAATGTTTCATCCATCACCTATAATGGATGATGAGAAGTATGTGGGTGAGACTGAGACCTGAACCTTTCACCAGAAGAATGTTGCTGGGAACTGGAACAACTGGAGGAAACCCAACCAGGCAAGAGGAACAAGCAGGAACAAGCAGGCTCCACACAGAAAGACTGCCAACCAGCAGCTTCAAACTCAGAATGTTCTCGTCTGATATTGAGCTTGTCTTCATTTTTCTCTGCTGGACACTAGGGGTGGACCATACAGACTTGACTTAACCATGTCACAATACTCGTGATACTACAATATGTTAGTGGTTAACAATATAATGATGTGAAAATAGAACTACTTAACAATATCAAGTCACATCAGCAGACAGAAAAGATTGTACTGTATAAATTCACCATTGAATTAGAAGAGTTTGTTACTGTTGTTGCTTCGACATCTGCCATCACCTCTTCCTCATATCGGTGCTGTTTGTGGTTGAGGAGGTGAAACTATTTCGATTCACGTTTCCACCTTCTGTTAGTTCAGGTTTCTGACTTGACTTGCAAATCACAGATGTTTCATTTACATCTGGTTCGTTGCCAAACTATTTCTAAACTTAAAAAATCACATAGTCACATAGATTCAATTCAATTCAATTTTATTTGGATAGCACCAAATCACAACATCAGTCATCTCAAGGCACTTTACAGTGTAAGGTTTAGGACCTTACACAAAATATATATACATAG
>JAUMHL010000010.1:1690894-1701381 GCA_032362345.1 Sandelia bainsii
TCCATGTTTTCAATGTGGAGCTGTCTAAGACCAGGGGAAACTTTTGAATACAACAAATCTTCTCTAACCATAGATATTAGTGGAGTTGGTATTGCTTTCGTCAACTTCTTGTACATTCTTGGAGAACAGTGAACATCAAATTTAACACAAAATTCTTCAAAATTAAGGTAACACATTACCTATGTCATATATAAAATGTGATATCGCCCAAACACCTTTGGAAAACAAATCCTCCATGTATAATGATTTCCTGTTAATAGAAACATATCTGTTGTTCCACACTGGGATATTATGTGGTGTGAAATTATGCTTATATAATAGTTTCCAAAAAAGAAGAACTTGATGAAAATCTGGAAGTTTGATGTGTAGTCTGTTAAAGTCAAAATCACAACGTAGTAAAAAGTCTATTCCTCCAAAATTTTGAAATATAACATTAGGAATAATATACCAAAAAGATTCAAGATTTAAGATTCAAGATTCTTTATTTGTCACATTTGTCGCTTCTTTTTTATGACTGTGCAAAAGTTATGAACTAAGTTCAAATTTAAAATTAAAACAGAAGTTTAAAACCGCAGATCTAAATAAAGTAAAAATAAGTACAACTTAAACAAAGAGCACAAGTTAAAGGTAAAAATGCAATTACATGTGCCTTGACCTAAAGCTACTGAGCTGTTGATATCTTTATATAACATTCCAAAGACATCAATAAACTTGTGTCCAAAACCAAAATGAGTCAGAGTTTGTAGTATAAAGGGATGTTCAACACAGTCAAAAGCTTTATAAAAGTCCAGAAATAAAATATATCCACCTTCATTAAAGAACTCACTATAGTCAAACAGATCTAACACAAGTCGTATGTTATTATGGATTGATCGTCCCTTCAGAAAACCTGATTGTGTTTCACTGATTATTGATGAAATTCCCCTTTTTAATCTGGCAGCAATAACTCCTGAAAGAATTTTATAATCTGTATTTAACAGTGTGATCGGTCTCAAATTGTTTAGAAGCCTTTTATCTTTTCCAGGTTTAGGGATTAAGGTAGTTAATCCTTGTTTCATACTAGCTGTTAACTCTTTCCTTTCTACACATAAAACAATAGCTCTGAATATTAAATTCCTTAACTCTCTCCAAAAAAATCAATAAAAGTTAGTAGTGAGTCCATCTGCACCTGGAGATTTATTTAAGGTCATCTTTAAAATAACAGTATCCAATTCTTCAATTGTAAAATCTGACTCACATAGATCTTTGAAAGAATCTTCAATAGGTGGAATAACATTTTTAATTTTTCTAAAAAAAGATTCTGTATCTACTCTAGAAGAAGAACTAGAGAATAGATTGGAAAGAAAATGTAAAAACTTATTTTGCTATGACCTTACTGTCTGTGCACTCTACATCATTAACTATCAAACTACTTATAGAATTCTTTTGCTGTCAACTTTTTTCTAAATTACTAAAATAAGAGGAGTTCTTTTCACCAGCTTCAATCCACTTGGCTCTTGACCTGATAAATGTACCTTGAGCTCTTTGAAGGTACAGATCATCTAATTTAGACTGTAATTCCATCAGTGTCTTACTATGTGGATCAGGAGAATTACAACACTGACTTATTTTGCGGAACAAATTACTGTCATAAAGTTTTTTCTTTTTACTAAGATCTTTGCAAAACTTTATGGTAGCTGCTCCAATCTCATATGATAGAAATTCCCATTTATTGATGTCATCCTCAATTGAATCATTATCAGCAGTCTCAATAATATCTCTAATAATATTGCAATATTCCTCATTATCCAATAAAATTGCATTAAATTTCCTTAAACCCTTATGTCTATTCTATTTCACCTTAGGTCCTAAAATTAAACTTATAAAGCAGTGATCAGATAAAGGTGCTTTTGAAATGAGCGACTGTGAAGTGTATATCAAAAGATTATCAGTGATTAACCAATAATCTAATCTAGATTTATTCTCTCCATTAGGCTTTATCCATGAAAACTCTGCTAGTCCTGGATTTAATGTTCTCCACACATCTATAAGATTATTGTTCAGCATGAAATCAGTAATCATATCATTATATGGTGGTTTACCTAATCTTGGAGGCCACCTATCCAGCCATTCATTTGGTGTCATGTTCCAGTCACCACCCACAAGAATATAATCAGTGCAAAACCTACTTTTAAAATCAGAAATCACCTCAGTCAACTCTTCAAGGAGAATTTTGTTTAGTCTGTCGTTATTATAACCATAAACATTAACCTTTATAAGAAATAGATGATCAATTTTGATTATCATTGTTAACCAGTGTCCATTGCTGTCAGTTTTGTGAGTCACGATTTCTCCAGGGAAGTTGTTGAAGCATATAGCAACTCCTCCGGATCAATTAGTACCATGGCTCAAGAGGATTTTGTCACCCCACTGGTTGACCCAAAAAGTTGCATCCGTATCAGAAGAATAAGTTTCTTGAAGAAATATGCAGTGAGAATTTTTCCCTTTGCAGAATAAAAACAATGCTTTTCTTTTAACAATGTCTTTCAAACCCCTAACATTTAACGAACCAAATGAAATCTTAACATTTAACATTAAAGATTAAAAAAAGTGTTCAAAAAATAAAAAGAACCCTGAGATAAAAAGGAATAAACTAACCAACCAGTAGTTAGTAAACCTTCAATGTAGAATGCTCTAAAGTCCCGTCACCTATTTACACCTTACAAAACAGCAGTAAAAAACAGGAGAGGAATCCCTTCATCCATAACTTCAGATCCGACGACCTTCAATGTATCCAAAGGGACCACGGAAATACGCCACTTTCCCAGCTTTCCTGGCTTCTTCTATTTGAGGCCAGAGTCGTCTTCTTTCCTCCAAATCTTCTCTTGGTAACATTCCAGCCAATCTGACACCGTTTTCTTTTAAGAAAGTGGAGTTTTCACTTCTTTTCTAAATTTCTTCCTTCACTCGTCTGTGAGCAAAAAGAATGATGACCTCTGTCTGTGTCTTTTATCCATCTTTTTGCCCATTCTGTGCACAACATCCACTGCATCCTCCAGCTTTGAGTCCAAGTCAGGGACAATCCGACTGAGGATCTGGATAACTTGTACCCCGATATCTTCATCTTTTTTTTCCTCAATGCCAATGATGCGAATGGACCACCTCATTCTGTATCTTTCCTGTTCCGTCAGTCTCATTTTAAGGTCAACATTTTCCTTACTTATCTGTTTGTTTTGTTTTTCTAATTCTTTCACTCTGGCTTTACAGTCTTTAACCTCTTCAGAGTTGAACTCCACAGCCTTTGTTAAGCTAGCAACCATGGCATTGTTTTGAATGACTTGTTGTTTCAGGTCAGCTAGCTTCTCGTCCACCTTCTCTACCTTTCCATCTGTAATACCTTGACGTGTAACTACAGTATCCACCTTCTGTTCGAGTGTTAAGATTGCTTTCATTATGTCTTTGAGAGAGATATCATCACTCTCACCACTTGTGATTTGGCCCTCTTTTCCGAAGGTGTCTTACTTGGAGTTGAAGGAGCTGAATCCGCTCCACACTCTCTTTTGTTTATCGTAGCAGCTTCCATTGCGTAGTCATGGTCCATATCTTGGTCACTTTCTTTCCTTTCGACGCAGTTTCCTCTTTCTTTTTGGAGTCGATTATCAACTTGGGTGCTTTAACAAGGTTTGAGGTAGTCTTTTTCATAGTTTCAATGAGAGTTTAAGTTACCTCAAAGTCAAATTTGGGACTGTTTTGTCAGAGCTCTATACAGTGCAGCCGCTCAACCCGCCATCTTGCCAGCCCTCCTATAATGCAAAGTACAGGAGAACCTTGGGGTGCAAAATTTTGCGCCCAAAGCCTGCCCACAAGACTGATGTCTCAGCTCCAGACCAGGAAATTCAAACTGTATTCAAACAAATATAAAACTGAACCATTCCACAGAAGAACCCCACAGGAAAACCGTCAGCTTAAAGATTCTGGACCCGAGCAGCTGGACATCAAAATCAAACAACTAACACAAGACATAGGGAGAGAGTCTTTCTCCAGAAACTGGTCTGAGAAGAAGTCCTGGCTAACTGTCTGTCCTGAGACCAGAGTTTTGTTTTGTTTCTCCTGCCTCCTCTGTCAGCTGCCAGGAACAGAACGAGCCTGGATTCAGACAGTTATTACAGATTTAATACATTTTCCTGATAAAGTGAACAGACTAGGAGCTACATGGAAAATGCTGTGTGTCTTACAATGTTCGGTAATGTGAATATCGCTACGCAGCTTAATGAAGGCTACAGGATAGGACATAACAAGATGACATAATGAGGAGGGGGACAAAAACAGACACATTTTGTCTAAGATCATAGACTGTATTAAATTCTGTGGTGTGTTTGAGTTAGCATTGTATGGTCATAATGAAAGTCAACACTCAGAAAATCCTGGTATTGGACTTTGTTGGATCCCTGGATGCAGCTGTACCTGCAGACTGTTACTGTGTTTAAGGGGACATCTGAGACAGTGCAGAATGAGCTGCTTGGCAGCATGCTCTCAGTTGATGGAGAAACAGGCGGAATTTACTTCTAAATAGTAAATGACTATAAACACAGACTATTTTTACGTTAATTTAATTTTTAAAAGTAGTGTGATGCATAAGAACGGTGCTTTGGTTTATACTAGTGGTGATATGTGATTAGAGCGCATCTGAAAACTGACTTGCAAAAGTGCGCCCTCCCAAAAAATAATTTCACCACTGTGCCTAACACTGTGACATCAGTACACCAACCTTCATTAACATAGAAGCAGATTCCTCCACCTCTCGTTTTCCCCAACAGCTCCGTTACACGGTCCGCACGGTGAAGGTGAAAGCCAGGTAGCTCCAGTGCACAGTCAGGTGTGGAGTCACTGAGCCAGGTTTCAGTGAAGCAGAGAGCCGCAGAGCATGAAAAGTCTCTATTTGACCTGTTCAGGAGGAGGAGCTCGTCCTTTTTGTTGTGCAGGGAACGGATATTGGCCAGGTGAATTGATGGGAGAGAAGTGCGTAATCCCCGCTGCCGCAACTTCACGAGCGCACCTTCGCTGTGCTTACTCTACTAAACTTATTACCTTTCATATGTATATGATTAAGAAAACAAACTACAGTACCATTTACCATTAAAGTGATAAACACAATCATGTCTCAATAATTATAATCCACTAACACCATATTCATGTGAAATGGGCTGTTCTACTTAAAGAGAAGTAGTACTTTTGCTTTGTGTATAATGGCATAAAGGAGAAGTACTTGTGTACCCTGCCTCTTGCCCAATGACAGCTGGGATTGGCTATAGCACCCCCGCAGGAACCTTCAAAAGATGAGCAGTTCAAGGACTGGATGATGTGGGAATGATACTTTGTCTTTGGTATGATCTGAGCACTTTTTCCAAAACTGACTATTGTGAAGCTGTTTAAAGACCCAATCGAGTTTTGTATTTTCTCGTACTTGTTCAAAACATATTGAGCAATAACACAGGCCCATGTTGTATGTGTCACAAACTCCCTTCTGTCTCACTATGACCAGAGAAATCTGTGTAGCTCACAGGAAACTGCTCCAGATGTTCTGAGAGAAAACAGGAACGATTTAACCACTGACCTGATCCCACAACAGTACACAGACGTAGAAAGAAAAAAGATGTCACAAGAGAACAGTTTGTCAACTTTATTGTAAAGTAAAGGCAGATTTCAATTTAAAGGACACATGTATAAAATACACAATTTTTACAAGCTGACTGCAGCAGTTTATAATGCTTAAAGAGTGTGCTTTGATGAGTGGGAAATCTGCCCCCATTTTCTTCTCACACGATTTTTTGATTGTCTTTTTCTTTACAAGAAGAAAATTATAGAACAACACTTCAGTCCTTAAACGCCCTCATCCTACCAGAAGACAAGGGGCTTAAATGTCTTACAGTTTGATTTTATTTCATTATATGTACAACAACACTATCACTCTGCAACAGTAAACAGCAGCTACTGCAAGAAAGAGAAGCTTCATTACATGTAACTATTAATACACATGGTACATGTGTCTCAGGAGAAACATAGAGAAACATACAGGAAACAGAGGTGATAAGTTACCGTATGAACATTTACTCTGTCTGAAGTACAATTTTGAGGTACTTGTATTTCAGTTACTTAACTTTGGTACTTTTATTCCACTAAAATTTAGAGTAAAGTATTGTACTTTTTACTCTGCTACATTCCTTTCCAGCTTTAGTTACTCGTTACTTTTTGTAGATAGAAATATAATCTAATGTACTATAATCTAATTGTAGTTTTGTATTTCAAGTATGTACAATTCAAGTCCATTCAATTCAAAAAACGTTATTTGTCCCCGAGGGGCAATTTGAGGCTTACTTAAAACTCGACTAAACAATTTGAAGGGGAACCTCTAGTTGTAGTTGTGTGAAGAGATAAAAAATGAGCCAAGCAGTCTTAGAACTGACAAACTTAGTCAATGATGAAGAAGATTTGATTGTCTACAACTACAGTGCAACCTACACTGCAAGGGATTTTGCAGTGTAGGTGCAGATGAATAAGCTACATATTGCTCATAAAGAACACAAGTAAGGAGAAGTCTCTGCATGTCATTGTGGTGCGTGCGTGCATGCATCTGTGCGTGGGTTGTGTCTGTATCTGAGTATGTGTCTGACTAATACTCATAAGCAGAGTGTGGTGTCTTTTGTGATGTGGTTCTGGTGCTCTGGCTGCTGATGCTAATGTGTCTCTTCAGACAGGGGATCTTTTTAGCCAGCAGCCTCATGAAGTGGCTCTGAAATTTCTTTCCTAAAAATGTGTAAAACACGGGACTGATGCAACAATACAAATAGGCTATGTTCCTGGTCAAATACAAAGCATAGTCCAGGCTCTCTGTGTCAGAACATGATTTATCTTCCGTCATTGAGACCTGTATAGCTTGCAGGAGGATGACGATGTTGTAGGGTGTCCAGCAGGCGAAGAAGGTAAAGATGATGACAAATATGAGTTTAATGGCACGACACTTCTCCTTCATGCGCGTGGACAGGATGCGGATGGTGATGCTGATGTAGCAGTACATCACCATAAACAGAGGGAGGAGAAAGAAGAGCAGGAACTGCTGGTAATAACTGACCAGACGCCAGCGATCCATGGTTTCCTTAGGGTATCCTGACTCCTCACACATCAGGCCACTCAGTGCATTCTTATACACATTTTGGAGAACCAGCTCTTTCACACTTGCTACAATACTGATGCACCAAACCACCACAGATGCAACGATGGCATACAACTTTTTCCTGCTCCTGGCAGCTGCCACTGCATGCACCACTGCCAGGTATCGGTCAAACGTCATGAGGGTGAGAAAGAGGATGGAGCTGTAGAAGCCGATGAAGTAGGCGCTGCTGACCAGCTTACACATAGCAATGCCAAAAATCCACTCTGACAAATGGTATGTCGCCCAGAAGGGGAGACTGGAGGCAAAGAGGATGTTGGAGAGGACCAAATTCAGGAGGAAGATGTTGGTCACCGTGTTGAGCTTCTCATACTTGTAGATGATGAAGAGGACAAGTCCATTGCCAAGGTAACTCAGGAGGAAGTTGATATAGTAGAAAACTGGGATAATTCTTGCACCAAACTCATTGACAGCCTTCTTCGTACAGAGCTGGACAGATTCACTGACCACATAGTTTGGGTCCGTCGTGTCATTGGTGTCATTCCATTGATTCAGTAAGTACATGAACTGGTCATACTCATCACTCATGGCTGGAGTTTGTCCTGTGACACAGACACATTAAAGAGACATGTTAGTGTAGTTGGTGGTTGTGGAAGAAATTCCACATAAAAGACAACTGATCCTGATTTCACCAAATGTGAGTTGTTTGCTGAGGTGGGAGGAGAGGATCAGCGGAGGTTTATGTGGTGCTCATTTTTGGTGGAAAATTGTGTTAAAACCATCCATAATTAAAATGCAAAATTCCACCATGTCACCTTATTAGCATAAACACAGCATGATGCAAACATATCTGTACACAAGACTATACACAAAAATGTGCCTGTGTTGTGTCTGAAGGTGAAAGCCGTCTTCATGATGAGTACCATCATTAAACAGGCCTTAATTACCCAATAAAAACTAAAAAATAAAGTACATAGTATTATGAAATATAATTACAAATTCACACATTTCAGTTAGTCTTTCAAAAAGCAGAGAACAGGATCTGCTGACTGGAGCAGTGCAAAAGTCCTGATTCTCTCAACCGCTGTGCAATACTTCTTCCCAGAAATGACTCAATATCAGCTCGAGGGGTTGAGTTGCACTGTGAAAAATATAACTTCACATGAACCTAAAATAACTGAGGTAATGATTGACACTAAATATATTCAAGCTGAACCAATTTAATTCCTTTTCTCTCGGAGTACGCTGGCTTGTGCTTTTAGTGTTTGGGGTTTTGTGGAAATTATTTTGATTTTATGACATATGGCCAGTAGGAGTCAGGACCGCCGAGGCTAGAGTTGAGGGGCATTGGGGGCTTTTGTAGTATTGTAGTACTGTAGCAGTTGAGGAGCAACCTCACTACAACCTGCGCTACTGCCGCCCCTCCTTTGTCCTATTTAAAATAATAGATAATAACATGTTGCTATGCTATCTTTGCATTTACTTTGTGGTAAACACAATCCTGTGCAATAACATAACACAATGAAATCTAGCACGATCTATCTATCAATAACTTTTCAACAACCTACAAATGAAAGTTCTGTAAACTGGAATTTTCTGTTTCTCTACTATCAACTCACTTTAATCCAATTATACATTTGATCAAGGTCCAAACTTAAAAAGTTTAAGCTCATTTTATGGTAAACAGACTTTAGAGAAACTTTACATTCAATGAACAAGGACTTTTTTCAGTGTTGTTTTTTTTACTTGTTTTTTTCACAATTTAAAGAGCAGAATTTGTGAATCGTAGTAATAAGCACTTTTTTGCAGCTGGTTTGTACTATTTAAAGCTTCCACCATTTAGAAGATCTGCTCATTTTTGCATCTGTGCTGTAACCAAACCTTTGTCATCATGGCAACAATCATAAACATGGGCTCACAAGAATGGATCCATCACTGTTTGGTTACATACAGGCACAAAAACCACATGCTGGATTTAGTAAAATGATCGGCGTTTGGGTTAAAATAAGTACTTCCTTATAGGACATTAGTTGTCATGGTCACAAAAATAAATAAGAATAGCATCGTGGAACAGTTATTGTTAAAACATACAATGTATCCCTCTGGAATCAACCTTGTCTCCATTTCTATGAAACTGAACTGCACCAACCTTTACATTTTTGTAGCAAATGTCATCATATTATGATTATGTTGTTATGCAATATATTTTTTGAATTAAAAATTTAGAATTAACTTTTTCTAACTTTAACCAAGTGCCGTGAGTGTCTGAACCCAACCACAAAAAACATTAATAATATTGGAGTCACAAAACTGAAAGTTGTACTTCAAGATTGAATATTTAGACTGAAAAAAAAACATAATGTTGGTAATGTGGTGAACATTTTGTTTGTAGCAAATGTAAACCGGTTGCAATTAGGTTCCCCACAAAAACATATTTGTGATTGTGTAGCAACATTGTTTGTAGGAGTCTGGGTTGCTGAAATTGAACACCCTACTCCTCTAGATGTGAGTATCCACTAGAATCTCCTCCTAACCACAAAGACCCACTGAGCAGGATGTGAAGCTCCACCCCACTGAGGAAAAGCCTACAAAGTCACCAAAGAGGAGGTGGGTCAAAGGTTTAAAAAAAAGTTAACTTAATGAAAACGAGGGAGAACTTTGCCTGGTGGCGACACAGACGAAATGCAGAGTTGAGTCAACTTTAGAGTCTACTCACTGTGGATACACATCTGTCTGTGTTCTTTCTGGCATCCTTCTTTTCCCTGTCCTACAGCATCACACAAAGCTGCACTGCTGACAGTTTTCTCCAATTTGAACACATTGCTGAAGTCCGCATCAGCTGGATTCCCACCATACATTGCAGCGTGATGCACTGATGTCCCATAGAAAATGGCTGTAAACAGCTGGATGAGTGTCAGCACATCCAAGTCTGAGGCCATGCTTCTCCAACAGAAATAAGAGAGGACTGCTTACTTGTGGTTGAGAATGAGTTGTTCCTACAAGTGAAGGAGTTCTTTCTTGCATTTTGTTCACTGTTAAACACAATTTCCTTCAATGAAAAGTTCTTGAATAGTGACGCACAGCTTAATGATTTAAATTTTGTTAATGGGGGTGGCTGTGGCTCAGGAGGTAGAGCAGGTTGCCTGCTAATCACAGGGTTTGTGGTTCAATCCTCGGCTTCTTTGGTCCATTGGCTAGGCTGCTAATTAACATTTGGACCATTGAATCTTTGTGGAACAGTTTTTACAACACAGCTAATGGACCTCTTCTGGACCTGTGCCTCACCACCACATATTTTAAGTACAATGACTGTTTTTACAGACAAAAACACGGCTGTGCC
>JAUMHL010000010.1:1759796-1774086 GCA_032362345.1 Sandelia bainsii
TGCAGCTGAGGACAATCAGTGAGTGAGAGTGGAGAGAGGGGCGTGGTTAAGGTGAGGGAGGAACAAAGACACAAGACCAGGACATGACCATGACAGAACCTTCTTGATAGAATCACCTTAATTTTGAATTTGCACAGGCATTATAGTACATCAGCTCTCACCATTATCCCTAAACTGACAAGATAATTTAAAGTTTAACTAAATAAACATATGATCTATTAACAGAAAGTCAGTCTTTCAATGTTAAGTAGCATGTTTGGCTGTGGTAGCACTGTTTGGTCCAATCAATTAACAATCAACCCAGTGCAAAGGTCAGGCGTGTTATCAACAGAGTTCAGACTGTTCTTCCACACTGACCAAGGAGAATACCAGATAAAGCACACAACTGACTGACTGTGTGTGTGTGTGGCCAGGCCTACGCACTCCTGTCAGCTGTTCATATGCATCCTCCTCCCTGGCCTTATTTAGACGAGCTCTATCTCTGACGCACACACACGTACACACAGGTAAGACACGCTTGCACTTGTGCACATACACATACACTGTCAAACACAAATCCACAAGCACAAACAGACACACAAACTGGCAATCTGGCCAAGAATGTACCGACTTGCTTCTCTCTCTCCAGCCCACTCAACTCGTCTCTCTGTTTTCTCACTTCATTCCCACTCTCTTTCTCCTTTCCTCCCTCACTGCCGTTTTCCCAGATGACGGGAAGAGTGACGCTACCTGAAACCCTTCCACACGTCCCTGAGCTCTTACTGGCAAACACCAGCTATGGCTGCCCTGCTGTCTCCAAAGACTGCATCTCCCATTTCCTACATTCTACCACTCCCCCCCCAACACCCCCGCTCTCACTGCTCATGGCATGCATACATGGATCTGTGTTATAACTTCCATGTATCCTGTGCTCACACATAATCACCAAAAAGCCTTTGTTACGAGTTCATTAAGGACTGTGTTCACATTTTGCTCCATGATTTAGGTTTAGTTGGTGGAACTGCCATGTTCTGCACAGTGCAGCAGAATTACACAGCCACAAGAACGTGGAGGGAAGCCGAGTCACAGCAGTATCCGGCTAAAAATGCAAAGGTTCACTTGCTTGGTTCTCATAATTACTGAAACTATCTAGCAGGCCCAGTGGAGAACTTATCTGTTACCCTCCTGTGAATGGCTTTAGGTCACACTGGAAATACACACAGAATGTAGACATAAGACTAACCTGCAGATACTGCTCACCGTTTGATTTAATGCTGTTCAAATTAAACAGGGAACATTACAGTGCCTTTATTTTGAAATCTAGACCACACACTGTACATAAGTATAGTGATTTTTGTGCTAACACAGTGTACTATGATGATTAGTATCATGACCAAGATTAGTGAAACTACTGACTCCACAGTTTTTAAAAAAACTATATAACAACAATATAGACCTTTTAAATGTAAAAACACAAAATGGAATTAATCAAAGTAACGGAATAAAGTGAATATACCTTCTCACCTGTAAAAACTGTAAAACTGTTTGCTCTTCATGAAGCTTAATGAAACTGCGATGGGTTGATGTGATTAATCACCGCAGGCCAAACCTGATTGATTTGATTTGCTCAGGCTGCCACCTGAGCTGAGTCAGATCAGGACACATCTCCTCAGTCAGTGTAGCTAATTAAATGATGTCACGTTAAAGTGCTCTACTTCTCTGAAATCCTCCACAGTGGAATGTAGAAACATTACATTCACATTCAGCCACGTGCACTGCTGTATGTAACACATCACAGTACAGTAAATGTTTGTCACAGTGAGATTTCTAACACTATCAGTACAAGCAATATGCAAGTGATCTGCGAGTCAGTGACCTGCTGCAGAAATGCAGGCTTTGGAACCATTATTAAAACGAAATGAGCAGTGCAGCTGCTGCAGCAGCATGAGCTCACTGTCATGGCTTTATTTGCTTGCTGCAACACAACAGCAATACACAACTTATGACAAGTTGATAATTTGAGCTGTGGACTATTGGGCTCTGGTATTAGGACTGGCACACACACTGTTCTTACACTCTCTCATGTTGCTTTCCTAAAAGTCACTCAAACTAAAAAATGGGGAAGAAACAGAGGAGGAATCCCTCTTCCAGGACGGACAGACTGATGCTGCATGTACAGAGCACAATTTGTCCCACAAACAAAGACCATGTAACAAATCTTAAATCTATAGTAGATCAACATGAAACCATGAATACTATGGAGAACCCTTTTACATTTTAGTAGATCCAGGAAGAGGCTGATTCAGGCATTTTTCACATAAAATATTCAATGACAGTTAATCAGTTCCAATTAACTTACTGTTTACATAATTAACGGTACATTCTAATTTATTACATCCTGGGGTTTTCATAGTAAATTCAAACTGAACTCAACAAGCATCAATAGTGACATCTAAGAACAAAGTCCAACAGGAATACGAACAGTCAGACGATCAGGCAGACTGGAAACAAGTTTACGCTGATTATCTAAACCACTTTATTTACTCGGTTTTATCTTCCTCATAAGTTTGTGGAGAATTGCTTCTAACCTGTCTGACCATCTGCTATTTTTCTGAAATGTTCTGGTATTTACTGAGTCAATTAGTAACTTGGCATGAACAATAAGCACTAGGGCTGCATGATTTGGTGTAAAAGTCCTGTTGAGGTTATTGAGGACAATATTGTGATTGTGTATTGTGTGTATTGTGTATAAGTGAGTCTACTTGCTTGGTTATCAAGGAAAAACGAAATATTAATGATAACTTTGAAATGTGTAAACATAAAAATACCACAAAACACATTTCAATAAGCATCTACATCTACTTTCTTTTTCTGTGGATGGCTGTACAGAGTAAATCCAGACACTGCAGTTTCCTCACACTGTCTCTGTGTGTGTGTGTGTTGCAAAAATAAAATTAAACCTAAATAGTCAAGGTAAGTTTAACTTTAATTTAGCAGTAGTAGTTTAGAGGGACAAACAATGGGGATAAATTATTGGTTGTTTCAGCCCACTCACAGCTCATTAACACTTCTTTTGGCTGCTACTCTCCCCCACACACACTGAATACAGTGAAGGAGTCACAGCCACAGGAGAACATTCACTGACAAATCTCAGCGACTCAAGTCACAGAAAGTAGTTCATGTCTGACCACAAAGTAGCTGGATTTGTTGCAGGTCACTTATTTGAAATTGTATTTTGTAAAAGTTGCTGAATGTCACTAAATCTGGCAACACTGAAGCTAAGCTGGCAACAAAATCATGTGACTACACGCTGCCTAAACAGAGATGACTGGTCATCTTTTTATTAGGGGTGTAGACAATGAACAACCTGCAAACAACCGCATATTTACTTTAATAATTAAATCACAGCCTTTTGCAGTTATTTGGTTGCATCTGCGATTAGATTACTAATGCAGCATTAATGAGTACCAATAGGGCTTAAGACACTTAACCATCTAAATGTAACCTTCTCTGGCTCAGCACAGTTCACTCAAACTCAGGGTACAACATTCTATTCTCTGTGCTCAGTTAAAAGGCAGAAAATTGACCAAAAAGCAACAGAAAATGGAGGAAACAGCTATTTAGTTGAGGGTTTCTGACATTATCTTACACATGACATTTTACCTGGAGATGGCAATCTCCACTTTGGTTCTGGCAATGGCTGCTGCTCTCACTGCTCCCTCAATGGCACGATCCACCTTCTGTTTGGTCTTGGTGTTTTTCAGAGGTATCAGCTGCTTCCTGATGCCCCGGGCCAGCACATTGTTTTTGTACTTCCCTTCTTCCTTGGTACCGTCAGGGAAGATGGTGCAGCCGTAGCCATGGCGCTTATTGTTCAACCATTCGCCTTCGTACTTCATGCCATTGGAGCGCTCGGAGACGCCGAAACCGCTGCGCTTGTCATTCTTCCACTCGCCCATGTAGGATTCAGTGGTGGTGGCATCCACATTGTCCTCCTGAGTCAGGTAGTCGTCCCCTGGGTCTCCTTCCCCAAAGCTGATGGTAGAGTTGGCGTCGCTTGAGCTGATGCGGCTGATGGTGGTGTCACTGTGTGCTGAGCTGCGCTTACTAGAAATTGACGAGCGCGACTCAGATTTGCGCAGTCGCTGAAGACTGCCGAAGAGGGAGCCACGTCGAAAAAGCCCCTTCTTCTTCTCTGAACCTTCGCCATCTGAGTGGAAGTTTAGCACGAAGCCACCGCGTGTGCCGGCAGGGCTGTCAGACATGCTGTCACGCAGTACCATACCATTACTCTGCTCACTGCGGAGGGAAGCCAGTGAGGTTCTTAGAGGTGAGCGAATGACAGAGGCCATACCATATGGGACACTTTGACGTACACCGTATCCATGGCGCATTCCACCAGTCCACTGACCCTGATATGTACCTAGAGCAAGAACAGAGAAAGAAGACGGACAATGAGTAAGCTGTAAAAGACAGAAAGAAGAAAATCTGCCAGAGAGAAATGAGTAAGTAGATATATACATAATATGCATAATTCAAGAACAGATTACTGCAACATTTCAGTCATTACAGTAGTCATTGAACATCAGCAAACACAGAATGCAAGAATGCATGATGCATGGTTTTGTATTCCCTCAACTGGATGGATGAGTGACTCCAACTAGGTCGAGGCCGGTTGCCAGTTTCAAGGTATACTGAGGTTCGACAAAGTTCATGTTTCAAAACCACCACAATGTTCTACCATACTGTTCCTACGGTATCAGCTTGTTTTTATGACTCACTCCCTCACAACCTCTCCCCATCTGGTTGGTATCAGCCATCAGTCAGCTCAGTATGATGCCCAACACCCCCCCCAGATTCTACGTAACACTATCTTGAACTTTGCAACCAACTACGACAGTTAGTGTGTCTAACATTTGTGAAATAAATACTACATGCTTGCTACCGAGGCAGATGACACGGCTAATTAACGAGGTAACATCAACTAGTTTCCCCCCAATGTTACATCACAGAGCAGAGAAGACGTCTATACTTTTGTTTAAGTCTTCCAACATTGTATGCATTTTTTCAAAATCACATTTCTTAAAACAACCTGCTGGCTGTTTCTACGACTGTGTGTTGCACAGAGAGCATGAGTGAGTGTGTGTCTAAAGTCAACACACGAGTCGACACTCATGCTCTGTCTCTCGTGTCTGCATCAACACTGAAATAACAAAATGTATATTATAACATAATTTGATATTATTCTTAGTAGCAGTAGTAGTAGTAGTTTAACATAAAATCTGTTTGACTATTTAATACATTGTTTAAATGTAGTCTTTTGTCAGTGTTTTTTTAACCAGACATTTCAAAATCAAACATTTTAGAGCTGTAATTACATCATCGTGAAACTGTGATATTTTTCCTTCAGGTTTTCGTACTGTCAGAATCTCATAACAGCTCATGCCTCCATGCAGCAAGACCTGACTTATATTAAACAGACCTCAACAAACAAGAATACTTGAGTGTGTCTGTGTGCATGCACATACATTCTGTATCATTAAAGCTGCTATCACACATGCACTGGAAACCTGAACTTCTCTAGAATGTACCAGGGTCAGCTGCATTTGAGAACGCAAACGTCCAAGTCAGTTGCCTTGGATATTACCCAGGTTATCCTGCGAGCCCCCCGGCACAAAGCCTGTTTATTGTCCATGTGAGCTCGTGTGAATACAGCAGGTAATTGTCTGGAGTGCACAGTGAGTGAGTGGGTGTTCCCTTTCAGTCAATCCGCTCAGCACAACACCAGAGTATAGGAGATATATACCATGCTTTCTGTTGTTGGATCGTGCTTCTTTCCTTCAGGAACCCAGTGTAGCATAAATAACGCGTCGTTTCTAATCATGTGATGGGCTGTACTTTGATATGGTGGTCCATGGTGTTCTTTTTGCATCACGTGTCTCTGGCACACTCTACCCAGGAAGAATGGGATAAACTGCCTGGATCCAGGTGTGACAAGCTTGTAGAGACTTATCAAGAAGAGTTCAAGTCGTATTTACTGCCTTTTGTAAAGGAGAGATTACAATATTTGATTTTTTTCCCCTTCCTTTTGATTCTTTTTTTCTAAAAATATGTTTCTACTTTTATTGGGTTATTGTACATAGATTGACAGGGTTCCATTTCAAAATATGTTTAAAATGAGCAAGAAATGAAGGTGAGCAATTACACTCTCAAGTGACTATATTTTCTCTTTCCCACTCTCTTGCTCTCTCTCACACACACAATAAAAAGAAGAAAATGAAATCATGATAGTGTCCACAGACTCACAGACTTGACTAAAACCTCGAACTGATATTGGGAACAAAGAGCAGCTGATTATTCACAGCAATGACAAGTCATCACTATCAAAACAATTGAAATACAACTCAGCTTTACCCAATAACAGAGGCTAAATCCACCTTTATTCTTAAAATCACTACTGCTCCTAATGAAGAATGAAGATTACACCTCTTGGCTTTATGCCACGCTCTTCTTGCTGTCATCCACATTAAATTCAAGAAGGCAAATTCCCCTCATCATTCAATCACTTCATTTTAGACCTTCTCTCGGAGCCACACGGGAGCTAATCACTAATCAGCGTGCCAATCAGCAGCTCCTGAGTCTGTCTCTGTCTGACTGTCTCACAGTGTCGTAAAGCGGATCTGTTTCTCACCATCTCCACCAGGATCAAAGCTTCATTTAGAAAACCAGAGCAGAGATGTGCCAAGTACATCAATGCATTATTCACTCTGTTTCACAGTGAATAATGTAATATAACATTACATTATAATATCAATACACACATTTACATTAGAAACACACCCACGGTATTTGACTTTACTGCACTGCAATAACTACTT
Source organism: Sandelia bainsii (assembly GCA_032362345.1). NCBI lineage: Eukaryota > Metazoa > Chordata > Actinopteri > Anabantiformes > Anabantidae > Sandelia > Sandelia bainsii. The sequence goes on from JAUMHL010000010.1 coordinate 1,766,654, forward strand.
GAAGAGCGAGTCTACTGTACTCTAATGGTAGAAAGGCTACTAAGGTTAAGCTTTATTCAGAAAGCAAAACAACGTGTCAGTTACAAGATGGATAATAAAGACATATATAGAAAAAAAAAAAACTGACACAGATCAAGGAAACACATCTGTTAAATCCAAGACACATTTATTGTCCATATGTCCATGTGCACAACATTTATTTCTAACTGTGCAATCCTCTTCAGATACACTGAGATTTCCAGCAACTGTCATGACTTTAGTTTCACAGGCTCTCATTTACTGTTACACTTCAGTCACATTGCAAAACTAACATCATCGTATTACTTTGTCAATGAAATTGTAACTTTACTAAGGTGATCAAATACATCACATTACACATGTACACTATGCAAATCTGATCTGATATACACTCAATCCACAGTTTGCCTTAATACTAATCAGTCTAACAAGAGAAAGAATGGGCAGACGGTTATCCCCTCTGCAATAGCCATTCCGAACAACACAGAATGAACTGACAGTTTTGAACTTTCTGCCTCTTAAACTGTTTCTGTATGCATGTAACTTTTATTTATTTTAAATTTTTATGTAAGTATGTAAATCTTTTAAATGTGACTCTGAGCCTGTCAAAGGAGAATTTCTGTTGCCTTCGGGAACAGACAATAAAATTTTTCTATTCTATTCTATTCTAAAAGCACCTGCATGTTTGTCTGAAAGGTATTTTTCTAGCATAAAACAGTAGAGCCCAAAGCCACCACTAGTGAGCATCATTAGGTGACAGAACAGCTTGACTGCCTGGTTAGGAGAGCTCAGGCTGTGGCCCTGATGGCTTCAGCTGGAGATTGTGAGAGAGAATGTGCTATTTTAAAAGATGGAAGTAACTTGAGACACTGGGAAGTCTGTTGGCTGTCCAAACATAACTCCTAGCTATCTTGCTATATGGAACCCCCTCTACAGACTCTGGACCAGCCTCTGGAAAAAAAGACTCAGTAGCCTGTATTTTATTCAGACTTTCTGAAATGATTTACTAATCTGTCACATCTGTCATCTGGGAAACTGGCTTCACACATAGTAAAATCTTACAGTATTTTGGTCTGAGTTAATTCATTTACTGTCATGGTTGGTAGTAACACAGTGTCTGCTGGCCATGAATCTTCCACCAAAGTTGCCAATAAAGGCTGACGTTCAGATCATCTTAGCCCGATTTGCATTGAAATACTTGGGGCCAAAGTGATTTTGTTTGGGAGTGTTTGATTTATTACCATGTGTATTTCTACATTTTAACAGTGCAGTTAAAGTTAAATTATTACCGATATCTCACGTTCAGTTCAAAACAAATCTGAATAGCAAAATTGAAGAACCAAATACCTATCTAACAAACAAATATCCAGATATTTGGGCCCAGCCCTACTGAAGACCTTAGACCTACTGAAGAGTTGTTGATGCTAGGTGATAGTCTTTTATGTCATAGTATGTAAAAGCACAAGTTGCTTTTCTCCATCAGGAGAGCACTGAACAACAATGGTGTGCATGGCAGACTTGCAAAAAGGAAGCTTACAAAACTCTCCAAAAAGAACATTGCTGCTTGTCTACAATTTGCTCAAGACGATGTGGACAAGCCAGAAGGCTGCTGGAGGAGTGTTCTGTTGACAGATGAGCCAAAAGTAAAACCTTTTGGCTTTTCGGCTTGACTGATAAGATATGTTTAGTGAGTGATGACTACACTCTGCATTGCAGACCTTATCCCATCTGTGAAACACAGTGGCAGCAGCATCATAATTTGCTCCTGTTTTGCTGCCTCTAGACGACTTGCTATAATTGATGGAATATTGAAATCTGAGCTGAACAAGGAAATTTAGCATATTAACAGATCAAGTCCATACGAGAGCAGAAGCTCAACAGAAAGTGGATCATGCAGCAATACGTCAACCAACATACATGCAAAGAAAGCTAACCAACATCCATCCATACATGTGCTGAAGGACGTATGGATTAAAATCCCTCCAAGCCAATGTGCACGGTTGATAAACAGTTACTGGACATATTTAATTAAACTTTTGCAGCACAGCAGTTACTGAAGGCACCTTTAAAATAGGATAATTTTCCACAATAATGAATAATTAATGTGGATAATGAATAATGTGGGCCCTGTGTCATACAAAGACAAGAAACATGAAAAATATCCTTCCTATAGTGTTTTACTGTTGGCAGGAAATCACAAAATTAAATCTGAATAACTGCATTACCTTGATCTGAGGTTTCCAGGCTTTGGAACTCATATCTAACTCTTAAGTGTAACAGCCACAGTAACAAACAGGTGAGTAATATGTGGAGGAAGGCAAACTACCAGCAAGTTAATACTCTTACTAAATTTACTAAATTCACTCTCAATCAAAGGTCCATAAGTTCATAGTTGTTAATGTGCACAGCTGTAAAGCTGTGCTAATAAACTGAAAAGAGGCAAACTTATATTTATAGGCTAATGAGTACTGCATTTTCTAAATGGCCAGTTCAACCAATCATCAGTATGGTCTTGTATATATTGACTAAGAACAATTTAACAAAATAAGATGGATTAATTCCTGTCACACCAAGGTGCAGGGCAGAGCTAAAGATAGAGAGAGTAGCAGAGGGAGAGGCCCCTTGGCTGGGAAGTAGAAATGGTTTCATATAACAAGTAGTGGATAAAAGTAGCTTTGCTGTAGAAGGAAGAATACAGTGCGCTTTGTGCTACAGCTTAGTCTGAATGAGCCTTTAAATTCAAAGAGTTTAGTACTGCATTTACATAAAGATGGAAGATACAGTATAGGATGATTTTTTTAGTACTGTATTGATCCTACACTTCCCATGATGCAAGTGGATGACATCTTTTCTTAGTCCCTCCTCCTTGCTTGGATCGCACCCACATCGTTTGTAACTCAGTCTTTTCTGTTAAAAAGATGTAGCGTTGAAGTCCAAGCTGAGACATCATACAACTGTTTCCAGTCTGCGTATTACTCAGTCAGACTAATGAACTGGTCTTCATGTGTAAAATCAGTTGAGCCTTTTTAAATGCACATAATCAGCGCTGCATATTTGTCTATGTTAGTGCTAACTGCAGCACCACATGTTATGAAAGATCAGTTAAGAAAATGTTGATGTAAATCCACAGTTATGCAGAAGTGGAAGTGAATTAAGATTATAAAAAGACAGTCAGCAGCGTTTGGGAGTTCAGATTAATGTCAAAACTCTATTTCTGTGTTCACAAAAACATTTCTCATTTCAATAAATTTGGTGAATAGTTTTGTTTACATACAAATGTACTATCACAATCGTGAAACAGGAATGTTTGCTCCATAAAGCCTATGTTAACCCATTAATGGCAGTTGGCACTTGGATAAATGTCCCTTGTTGTTGCCTATTCTCAGTTTGATTAGAAGGGATTCAGCTAATTACAAACTGCACTAATAATTATACAAGGGGGAAGTTTGACCAGTTTTAATTTTGCTAAACAAATCAGTTGTGTGTTGTTCTGTATGTGTCGTCCAGCTCGACTGCAGAAGCACTGTGCCGTCCTGCTACAAGCTGAGCCATACAGTACGTTGACCATAAGAGCAATGTGCTACACAAATAACTAACTGCTCAGCAGGTACATGAACACGATACTATACAGTGCAGGGCAGTGTTTCCCTTCACAGAACATCACACTGACTCTGCTCACTGGCACAAAACCAGTACACAGACATTAGATGTGGTGGAAACTCAGCCTCATTAGCATTCTGTGGATCTTTCACTTTTCACTACTCTGCTATATGATGTGTTACAGTTACTCTATATCAGTAATTGTTACTTTTGTGACATTGTTTGCAACACCTGACACCTAACGCCTATAGATTGTTTTCATCCAGATAATCAGAAAAGTATTTTTGGATTCTGAAAATATGTCAGAACAATAAACATCTGGGCTTTTCAAGCATGGTTGTCTAGTTAGTTATGATTTGAATGTACAGTACACATGAAAGGTACAATCTTGAAAACTATCATGTATTCTCTGCTCAATAAATGTCAGATGTAAGTACTGACCCAAGTAGTGTCTTTCAGTTTTGCCAACATTAAAACCACCGAGTTTAGTTAATATTGTGGCTGATCAGTGGAACTCCCCATTTTAATTAATAATGACTATGAATGAATGACTTCAGATTAAGCCTCAAACTACTGATGTAAAACTACAATTACATCAGGAAATGTGTGTGTGTCACAGGTGTTAGACAGGTCAGCTGTGTCTGTGTGACAGGTCAGTTCTGCATCTAAATTTAAATTGAATCACACAACAACAGGTGTTTCAAGGAAGAAACACGCCGACATGCATGATGTCAGAAGGTGCTGCACAATAACAAGGCAGCAGCATAAACAGGATTTAGTACATGAAATGTGCACAGGGAGAACATTTTAATGAGTCCACACTCCTCAAAGAAGGCTAAGTGGAGGGGGGGGGGTTACTTCACTGACACCCAGTCAACTCCACTGTGGAAGAACTAACTCTGTGATGTCAACTGGTTCATGCCTCAAATACACAATTTATCATTGTATTGTGTATTTAGGACCTGTATTAATATGTTATATAATATTAAATAGTCACAACTTCTTATTAAACCTGAACAACAGGAGATAATTATACATCTAATGTTCCACCTGTGTGTGCGCGCGCGTTAATAACGAGGCTTGTTATTTGGTCACCGTGCACGTGCACACTGTTTTCCTACGGTCCACTTTCTAAAAATAGAAACATTCAAATGTTCCAACAGTGAAAACATTTAGTGGCATCATGGTGTGTCCCCCCTCTCACCTCCATCACCGTACGTCTCCACGCCGTAACCGTCCTGTAGTCCGTTACTCCAGGTGCCCTCGTACCTGGCCGGTGTGTTCAGGCTCTGCCGGACCCCGTAGCGACCCTTGAACCCGTGAGCCCACTCTCCCCGGTAGATCCACCTCCCCTTGGTTTCCACGCCGAGTCCATGGCGCTTCCCCTGCGCCCAGTAGCCCTGGTACACGTTCCCGCTGGGCCAGGTGTAGACGCCCACCACCTCGAAACCGTTGGACCACGAGCCCGAGTACTCGCCCTGGCCCTTGGGTCCGGTGCACACACCGTGGCCGTGGGCTTTGCCGTCCTCCCAGCCTCCGCAGTAAGTGCCACCATCGTCAAAGTCGAACCGACCGCCCGTCATTCAGAAACGGAGGCGAGCGTTAAAGAACTACTTGGTGTCTTGTTATGAAGTCCAGAATGTGCGAATGGTTTTCAGAAGCGAGGTGATGTAGACAGGGAAGCCCCGGGGAGAAAACAAGCATTCGGCGGAGGTGTTAGGGAACGGCCCGTGATGGCGACTGTGCGCATCGGCAGTGCCGTGTGTCGGTAACTGCGAGCGGGACGTGGGAGGGTGAGGGGCGGCCGCCACGGCTGCCTGAGTCGCTCCAGTGCTGAGAGCTGGAAGACTTGCCGCTCCTCTCTGTGAAGTGAAAACCGCTAAGCTAACCGCGGTCAAGCAATATGGCGCTTCCCGTTTGGCATTTCAGAATAAGAGCCAGCCATCGAAACAACGTTTCCGTGAATTACAGTGCGCTGGCTCAGATCCTGCTGAGGGAGGAACAATCTTTGTCACAGTTTGTCACCACGATAGAGACTCTGTGTTATGAACGCTTCACCTGAGAATTTATTTGAAAAACAATTCATGTAAAACTTCCAGGAATACATGTTTTTGCCTAATTCAGTGAATTAAATTTTGGCCAGAATGGATATTCTTTGCTATGAACATATACAACCAGACATACAAAAACAGATACTATAGTAGTGTGGCAAAATCTTTACTTAAATATTGTGTTAATTATTTAAATGTTATATTAAGTACATGTTATGGCTTTGCATGATAGAATTTTCATAAAGTTATGGGTTGGTATGAGTGTTTGTTTGCTGTTTGAACTTTTCCCAGAATGAATCCAATGCTATCTCCCAACAGTTGAGTATGTAGAATGAAATGTGGCCACGTTTTTCCTTTATGAACATTATCTGCAGTATCTGCACACTAATTGTTGTCCATTGCACATACACATATGGCACATGTACATACACATTCTGCACATACACATATGTAGCACACCTTTACCTGTACAGTTACATTTCTGCATAGTTTAAGCTTCTTTTCTATTTTTATATGCTCCCTTTGTAATTGCTTTCATTGTGTCATTATTACTTTTCTATTTTACATATTACTTATCTTTTATACGTTGATTTATCATCATTTGGCATTTGTTGTGGACATCACAGAGAGAATCTCATTGTACAGGGAAACATGTTTTATTACTGTGCATACGACAATAAACTTTGAATCTGAATATTAGAATCTTAGAAAAGGGAAAGTTTTAAGCCTAGTCTTAAAAGTAGCTTGCTGAACCTGAAGTGAGGCCAATTATGTTGGAGGGAGTTATGATCTGAAGTCACATGGCAACAGAAGGTGTTGTTCGCTGCTGCATAGTAGTGAATATATTCTACCAACTAAAGTTAAAACGTATGTAACCAATAATCACTAATGGTAATGATATTTTTTGATGCATGTCCCATTTTGGAATATCCTCTAATGTTTCCTCTAGTGGTTAAACAATTATGACTTTTTACACCACACCAAGTGGACAAGAACAAGTTAGCTTTGCTCCACCCAGTCTTGAAAGCAGCAAAATAGTATTGTTACAGAATTTTTCAGAAGAAAAGCCTGAAAATGAGCCAGTGACATCTGAAGTCAGACAAGCAAGTCTGAAGGTGCTCCATGTCAGCTGCAGTGGCAGTGCATTGTCAAACACTGCCATCTTCTGGAAAATCATTTTCACAGCTCAAAATAAACTCAGTTTCTTGTGGCTCTGATTGAAACAAAAGAGGACAAAGAACAAAAGTGTTTCTTTAAAAAAATCAGACTCACTACAAAAACATTTGGAGGCCCACCTATCCCAAACTGGTGTGAGACAAAAGAGGCAACTCAGGGGACTCAACAATAGTCAGAGGTCCCAGACATGTGAACCAACTGAGATCACTAAAATAGCACACATAGCTTTAATAAACACATATCCTGCTTACTCATGTTAGTATTTTGACAATGCATTTGACAACATTATGCTGTAAAAGCTGTTCTTACATTTGCATTTCCATTTTTTGAAGTAAATATTCTATACTATTCTATTCTATAGACTGCTTTTTGTATGAACCTGAAATTAATTATGCTGGTATACATTCATATGAAGAATGAAGAACAGATCAATATATCTGTCAGTCTGTTAGACTTAGACTTAGACTTGACTTTATTAATCCCACACCAGGGGAAATTCACTTGCTACAGAATCACAAGAGACAGGAAGAAAAAGTGATGAATTACACTAGAAAAATCCAATTACATCAATTACAATACAGAAAGATA
>JAUMHL010000010.1:1774186-1784754 GCA_032362345.1 Sandelia bainsii
CTCTAACAATGAATTAAATGCAGTGTTGAGACAGTTATTATCAACATCTACATGAATGTTAAAGTCACCCACTATAACCTCAGTTGCATCTACCTGAATAAATAAATAATAAAATGAAATAAATAGACTTAGTTGCTATGGCGCTGAGACAAACATGCACAGTGGCTCAAAGGGAGTCAGTCACCCCACCAGAACCTCATACCACCCCATGTACATTTTTCTAGGTCCATCACTACTCCACATAGAGATCATCTTTAATGTTTTTATCATGTGCTCTCTGTTATAGTATTTTATTGCGTAAGAACCCACTACTGAGACACTGTGATCTGGAAGAGAAGTATATATATAGTATGTCACTAAATTACGTAGCCTAATAACAAGCAGCGTTATTGTTATTTAGGTGTGCTGTGTGTTTTATTTTGAAAGACACTGGGGGTGGACCGAACCCGGTTACCTTACCCTTACCAGACTGAGGAGCATCTACAGCCTCAGTGCAGCTGCTGGGTCAGAAAACCAGGCAGTAAGACAATTAAGTTTGATTTGGGATTATGTCTGACCGACATTTCAAAGGTGTAATTATGAGACTGTACTTTGTGTCCTGCTCAGCACTGTTGTGCGGAGTCACCGGACGGGTTATTAACTCCACCGGGTCTCCGCTGCTGCAACAACCATCCGACTTTAATATAAGTCCTGTAATTAAACCCAGCTCGTCGTCCAGCGTCCACAGAGCGCGGAGGAAACGCTTCATCAGTCAGCAAGACATGGTGGCCATCCTCGATTATCACAACCAAGTCAGAGCCAACGTCTTCCCACCTGCTGCCAACATGGAGCATATGGTAAGACACGTCATATTTCATCAAAATGCCACATGTACAATTACTGTACAACGTCTTGTAAATAAAACTGAAATATTTAGAGGACAGACATTTCCTTAAAACAATGGACAGAAGTAAAAATGATTTTTTTTTCACATCTAAGTGGCTCTCAAATAAGTGAGTATGTATGTGAATAAATAAATACATAAATAAATGACTGGTGTTTAATTAAAAAGAAATAAAGTCTTTATAAACATTGCCAAATAAGAATGAACAAATATATATTTCCATTTTTTAAATGATTCCATAGTTACTTAATTCTTTGTTATACATAGTTTAAAATTTTTAAATTACATTAAACAAAATATTCTTGTATGAAATAATTAAAGAACTTACTGGAACTTTATTTTGATTTCGTAATAGACCTTTTGTTTCAAAATGCACATATTTAGACATCTGTTTTTGTTTCATTAAATAATATAAAATACAACATATTTCACAACTGCTACTGTAGCACAATTATGCAGGAAACACATAGAACAGTGTATCAGGGCAAATGTTCCAAGCCTCTTGTTGCTCTGAGTATGACTGAGAGGACACACATACTCTGCTCAATGAACACGAACATGGTGTTAATTCTGGCCTGGTGCTATCGCTGGTTCAGAGTTGGTTCAAGTTGCAAACCTTCTAAGAACTGGTTTGCTTTCCCATGGGCTGGAGAGCCAAAATAGAGCCACGTCATTATGTGACGTGTATATGTTTGCATAAGAGCTGAAACAATCCATCAATGTAATTAATTACATAGACACAACGTTTATAGATTATTATTATAATATTATTATATTATTAGAGCCACAACAGCCAGATTTATGGATAATAAACTGGGTTGAAATAAAATAATGGTGGTTCACCCTTGGTTGTTTTTGGACACACTAGTGCAACTTAAGATCTTAAGGTCTTTCAAATGTCTGGATGATCTATCAGCAGGAGGTTGATTTTATTAGTAAAGAATGAATTCAGATCTATTTGTGGAATAACCAGCAGTGCCAGCAATACTGTAACTGTTATTTTCCTGAAATCGAAATTGTCTTTGCACATCTGTGTGCTATTCTGGTGCCCAGTGTGCAGCTTGCAGTGCATAGACAGGAGGACAGGAAAAATTCAAAAACAGAATAACTCCACACACCTCTGCACACACCAGACAGCACCATTGTGACAATACCACGTGGTATTTGTGCTATTTGAGAACCTAACATCCAGGTTGGCTGTAGTCGACAATATGCACAGTACATCTGTAACAGCACACCCCAGCTACTGGGGGTGCTGATGGTTGCTGCCAGAGCGACTTAATGACCTTAAGAAGCTTCTCTAATCTCATCACAACAAGGGCATAGATTTGCATATGAACAGTAGAGACGTGTCACATACAATTTTCCTGTCTTTGGCTGTCTAAGGGTTGAGTCCCACTGAAAAGGTGGGAACGTGTGCACATCCAACTCATGTTGGGTACAGCTGCAAAACAAGAAAACAGAGATTGAGATTAGATGGTGAAATAAGCAAGATTTCCATAAAAATGACTTGGTAGAAACACTGTAGTGTTTTTTCTACAACAAACACTGTAATGTATCAGGACCAGGAAGTTTGTCTTTTTTAATTTTTAATTTAGAAATTAAATGTAAAATGTTGATAGATAGATAGATAGATAGATAGATAGATAGATAGATAGATAGATAGATAGATAGATAGATAGATTCTGTCCGCTCACCCCAACCAGTCGGGGCAGATGGCCGCCCAAAGTGCCTTGAGATGACTTATGTTGTGATTTGGCGCTATATAAATAAAGTTGAATTGAATTAAATTGAATAGATCATTGCTGCTTGCTGTTAAGGGAATACTAGTTTCAACAGAGCTATGACTCTTTTTCAGCCTGGCTACAGTGCTGAAAAGAAACCTGGGGTTGTTCTTATGTGTCTCTATTAATGAGGAATAATATGTGGTTCTAGTATTATGGAGGATTGTTTACACGGTATTAAACTGTCTTTCCTGGTTAAGCCAGATTCCTCTAAATTAGTGGAGCGCCACCTTCTTTCCATCTTTCATGATGTCTGGTTTAAGTTAGCCTCATCTGATTCACTACCCTCTTTTTCAGAGGGGCAGCAGTATTGAGTATCGAACACAGTGAGGCTGCAGCATTATCAACAAGATAAGCAACTTGTACTGGAGTAAAGTTACATATAACTGTTCTAAAAAGTTTGACTTTAATCTTGAAATGTCAAGTTTGTTCTCAATATTACAACTTTATTCTCAACTTTGCTCCAGTTTTATTTCTAAAGCACTGAAACTGTTATTTTAGGCACATGTGGTAAATATTTTCTCCCTGCTATTAATTATTGTCCCTTTAAATGGGTCAATCATGTCTTTGTCCAATAGGTATGGGACAGTGATTTGGCTAGGACAGCTGAAGCCTGGGCTGCTACATGTCTGTGGGAACATGGACCAGCTTATCTGCTGCAGTTCTATGGACAGAACCTGTCTGTCCGGACAGGGGGGTGGGAATACCTCACACACACTCACAATAAAGAAGAATAGTAGATCATACTTGAAAGTCTTATCTAGTTTTACCTTACAGATATTTTTAAGTACCAGATTATCTTCTACAGTTTCTAGATAATGACTGGACAAAAATTTATAAATTATATTATCTCCAGAATTACACACAATGTATTATTATTATTATTATTAATGTTACAGCAATTCTGTTTCAACAACAGCCCACAAGCCATGTACTCCTTTTAATGTCCCATCAAATCAGCAGATAAAAGCTAGAAAAAAAAAGCAGTGAACAGACTTCAGATTGAAGGGGTGTTGTCTAGTAAACGACTTCCATGTAGGAGCGACATTCAGTCCCTTGCTCTTTGCTGGGTCCTTCCTCCTCCTCTTTCAACTAAACCAAAGACATGTTTCAGGGATGATGTATCTGGAATATGCTGGTGTCCTTACACCCCTGGCATCACTATCACCATTGCGTGGTACCAGGGGTGTAGTTACAGATGCACCAGATGTCACATCTGACAACACCCTTCACTGATGCTGTTTATAGTCATAGAAACCTTCATAGTCATAGAACCAAAGATGGCTCAGTTGTACCCATTGACACTTGGCCATTGATTTCTTCTCCTCAGTACTAACTGTGTTCTCCCTGTCCACCACAGGTATCAGTCTATCCTGCAGCTGGTCAAACCTTGGTATGACGAAGTAAATGACTATGCCTTCCCTTACCCTCACTTATGCAATCCCCGCTGTCCTCTGCTCTGCTACGGGCCCATGTGTACACACTACACACAGGTGAGTAAGGTCATCATCATTGAGCTCTGTGAGGTTTATGTACAAGAATATGTAATAAGGATCAATAGTCTTATGTCACATTGTATGTCACATGGGACAATGGGATTTTTTTCACGAGTTTGTTTCACATACATTTCTTTATTTTCTGTGTTTTAATTTGAAACACACCAGCATCTCCACCTCTGAATGGCTCAAAAACAACGTTTTTTTTTTAGTGGCACAGTCAAAGTGCGGACTTAAATCCAATTGAGTTGCTGTGGCATGACCTTAAAAGGCATTCATGCTCAAAACCCTCTAAATTGGCTGAATTAAAACAATTCTGTAAAGAGCGGGCCAGATTTCCTTCACAGCGATGTGAAAGACTCACTTATCGCATACGCTTGATTGCAGTTGTTGCCGCCAAGGGTGGAACAACCAGTTATTAGGTTTAGGGGGCAGTTATTTTTTCACATAGGGCCAGGCAGGTTTGGACAACTCTTTTCCCTTAATAAATGAAATCATCATTTAAAAACTGCATTTTGTGTTTACTTGGGTTATCTTCAAGTAATGTTGAATTTTGTTTGATGATCTGAATCATTTACCTGTGACAAATATGCAAAAAAAACTTAAAATCTACTATCTAAACTATCAGGTTTGCTGCTTCATGACTCTTTTTAAAAAAAGCCTACATAATAGCATCTTCTATGAAAATAGTGTAAATAAAAAATTAGTGAATCTAATCTGAACTATATCCACACACTTATAATCACAGTAGCCTAGTTCCTAAACACAGGACTTCTCAACACACTGACATCATAATATGGGCTATAACTTCTGTATGCACAGAGCACTGTGAGTGTGAGCTAAACGCCACCTACAGAGATTATACTGCAGCACACACCATGCTGCAGCACAAATGACGAGCAGTTGCAGTAAAAGTGGCCAATTAATGCTGTAGAAACTGAGGATTTGAAGCGCTGTATGTACACATGGGTGTGTGTGTGTCTTTCTATACTAAATTCAATCAGTTCAGTCTGCCACTGTCAAGATCTTGGCTCATCTCATAGAAAGGTAAAGCTAACAAAGAGCAAAGGGTCTGAATACTTTTATAAATCATTTCAGTTTTTGATTTTAATAAATCAAACATTGTTAAAATAATGTATGTTTTCACTTTGTAATCATGAGTTATTGTCTATTTACCTACATATTTAAATATGTGTCTCACAGTGAAAATAATAACACATAATGTACTTATGTCTTTCTGTGTGGAGTTTACATGTTCTCCCTGTATCTGTGTGGGTTTTCTCCTGATATTCCGGCTTCCTCCCACAGTCCAACATTCATGTTAGGTTAATTGGCGACTCTAAATTGCCCATAGGTGTGAATGTGAATGCTTGTCTCTATATGTCGGCCCTGTGATAGACTGGGTCCAGGGTTACCCCACCTCTTGCCTAGTGACAGCTGGGATAGGCTCCAGCACTCCTACATCCCTTAAGAGGGAAAGCTGTTAGGATAATGGATAACATACTTATAAGTTTCTAAATGTTAGCAATCATGCATCAATTTGACATTATTTCAGAGGGTAAACCTTGCAGTTCCCACTGCATGGAAACACATGGTGAATCTGAAGGTATTTTGAAGACTTCAGTGAATACCTGTATCAATACTGTTGGTGTATGTACATACTGGTGTATGTTACAGATGGTGTGGGCATCGACCAACAGAGTGGGCTGTGCAGTGCAGACTTGCTACAACATGTTTGTGTGGGGAGTCCTGTGGAGAGAAGCCACCTTCCTCGTCTGCAACTACTCGCCTAAGTATGAGTTGACCCTCAATGCATCATTGGAGATTTCTGTTTCTGTCTGATGTCATGAAGTGCAGTAATGTTGTGATCAGATTTTGCTTGATTCAGAATAATCTTAATGCACAGTTTAGGTAAAATGTTTCATTTACCAGCTTGACCAATGCCAGCAGTGCTCTGACAGTCTGGAAATTTCCTGATGTTGTCGGCCTGTATGGTATTTTGTTTTCCAGTGCAGGAAGCATATTGCACAAGTGGCATGAGGGGAAGGTTCATTCAAATCAATTTAAGGGCTTTCACAGCTATATGGACCTCACACACCTACAGTCCTCCACTTATCAACTTTCTAGCTGAACTCCACCCAGCAGTTAGAATATTCCATTGGGAGGACGGTAACCAGGACTCATCACTTAATCATATTAATGAAACCAAGACTCAGACCATATGTCGATCTCTCTTGTTGCTGCTGTGCTCGACACTAGCTTTAAGGAGACACCTCATGGCATCTACCACCGGCCCGGTTTCACTGTGAGATAAACCAGTAGTTCATCTCCTTATCAGCTGTTTTAAATTGTGATTTTCTACTGCACCCTCCTCCATATGAAGTCCCTCAGAGTAATTGACTGGAAAAGATGGATGGACACATCTGATCAGTCATGAAGTAACGCTGCTGCCTGGACAAAGTTAGTTCACCTCATGCTGTGTGTGCTTATTAGGTTTTGATCATGATCGTGTTTCAGATTCAGATTTACTGTCATTGTAGTGCAAGTTACAATTTAAAATTTGTATTCTGGTCTTAGTTAGTTCTAGTTAAGTTTTGTGCTCATCATAAAGTTTCTTTCTACGAGATCTCGCATGCTCTCTCTCTGTCTCCCTCTCTCTCTCTCTAGTTCCATATCCATTGCTTTGATATTGAGATCTGTATTAATAACAAGAGGCTGAGTTGCTGCACTTCTCTCTCTCCCTCTCTTTCTCTCTTACGAACATATTTGTATATAGTTTCACCACCAACCCAGGAAGGATTTAATCATTTGCTCCTGGCATTATAAAATTTTAAAAAGCATTAGCTACATAAGCCCTGTTATATGTTTATAAAGGATGTTTGTGGTTCTTGCTGCAACATTATGTGTCACCCTCTGCCAACAAAGTCCTCAAATTAAAATTCCAAACTTTGTGGTGAATCATTTATGAGACTGATTTATGAACCAGATTTTATGAGACCAATCTGAATACTCCCATTGCACCTACATTATTTTGCTGGCCTGTGTGAGGCACTGGAAAGTGAGTTGTTGTTACATCACGTCTGGTGTTGCCACACTAGAGTGCAGTGTCATTATGCATGGCTCTCCACTGTGTTTATCATTATTAAATCACATGTAAATGATATCAGACTACTACAAATTAATGAGACACATTCCTATACATATCCTCCAGTTCTGTTATAAGTCAGGAAGCTGCCAGTTAAAGTTGTATATGTCAGTTTACCTTTTACAAGTAAAAATTGCAAAAAGTAGCAATCACAGTGTGATGTAACGGCTGTGTTGTGAGATACCATAGAATAAAAACCAAAATAGTGTCAGATTGATGCAGTTGGATAAACAGTTCCTCTGATATCACAAGAATAGACAGACCTAAGGTTAGAGTGTTCTTGACCTTTGACCCTCTACCACCAAAATGTAATCAGTTCATCCTTGCAAGTGGACATTTGTGCCAAATTTAAACATTATTTACATACTCTTTCTTCAGGATTACCCCTACTCCATTTCTCTACACAATAGTAGAACAGCTTGAGTTCACCTCCAATGCTCCTGGCCTTGCTTCCCTTCCTCCTGGTCTCCTGCACACACAATATATCTATCTTTCTTCTCTGCATCATATCAGCCAGCTCTCTCCCTTTACCAGTCATAGTCCCTACATTCAGAGTCCCTACTCTCACCTCCACACTCCTGCCTTTCTTTCTCTCCTGTTGCTTCCTAATTCCCCTTCCTCCTCTCCTCTTCCTCTGTCTTCGGCCAACAGTAGCACAGTTTCCACCGGCGCCCTGTTGGCCAACAGCACCGGAGGCGGTTGTTGTTAACAAGGGTCCTGACCAATCCGGTATGGAAATCACACTTTTCATGATCCGCATATTTGATTTGGCAAAGATTTTACGCCAGATGCCCTTCCTGATGCAACCCTCCCCATTTACCCGGGCTTGGGACTGGCACTAGGAGTATACTGGCTTGTGGGCCCCCCGTGGCTGGGTTTCTAGCAAATCCTTGATTAACTTAACTAAAGTTAGCAGCAGTAATAATGTTTAAGAAGTGTAGACTCAAAGTTAGCTCCACTGGTAGACTGAGATAAACCAACGCTATGTAGTTCAAAATCATAACTGACAACACAGGTTAAACTTAAAAGCACGGAAACCTCCTCACACAGTTAATGTATCATGATTTTCTGTTTTTACCTGCTTTGCTTTATTATTATAACTAGCACAGTATGGGCATTTCTCAATCTTGTACATTGCGCTGTTCTGCTACTTCCCTCTGCCTACTGCCCAAACAACCTATTTTCATACATATCAGTTCATCACAAAGAAGACGATTGTGCCAAATAGAAAGTCCCTGAAGGCATTCCTGTGATATCATGTTCGCAAAATAGGATGGATTGACGGTAGAGGCTTGAGGTCACTTTCACCTTGACCTTTGAGTACCAAAATCTATTCAGCTCATCCTTGACTTCCCAGATGTGGATATTTGTGTGTCAAATATGAAGTGCTTCAACTTTAGAACAGGTAGACTACAAATCGTGTTTTCTGTCAGCGTCCTCGTTCTGACCCTTCCCCATTACCTGATTGGTCAGTTCCAGGTTGCATTGTACTGGCTGGTGATCTTTGATAAGGTTGTTACAGTTTATCAAACAGAAAATCCAAGCACGAGCAGCAGAATCTGTGAGCAGGAGTTTTGAGAGAGCGAAGCAGCAGCTGAGGGCAAGGAGGAAGGTTTGAGCAGGAGCACAGGAAATCTGAGAGAACAAATATAGTTTTGCACAGAACAAATCTGACTGCGAGCAGGTACTTTAAAATATGCTCTCAGACTGAAAAACTATGCTCTTTGATTTAGATAGAAATTTCATCTCATACAAATCCACTTGTCACTTTCCATTCATTCATGACACAGCTCATCTACATGAACAACGTGAAGTTCCACCCAAATTATTAACATATATCACCACAGATATGCTGTCAAAGCTGGAATGAAGAGGCAGCTGATGTATGCTGGTGCAGCAGCTGCTGGAATATTTGTGGGCTGGTTATACTGTAGTTGTGCAAACAGTTAGTTTACAACCAAATAATCCAAACTGGCCTTCTTCTCCTCTGCATATTTGCAAACCCTCATTTGTGAATTTAAAGCACAATATGTGAGTTTACTGTGATTGCAGAACATCAGACCTTATTTGTTCAACAAATATAAAAAATATCATCCAATATAGTTATACAATATCTTAAAAAAGAAAATATAAAATGGCTTTTAGATATGTAGGTAGTGTTAAGACAGGGTCAGTAGAAGTGAAATTACAGTACAAAATATGCGTCTGTGCAGTTGGTAATAATAACTAGTGAACATAATAATTGAAATTATGGGGGCTTTTTCTGCCTCTTTGGGGTTTACTGTTTTTTATCATTACCTCTTGCTGTTGTGTGTCTTAACAGATGCTGTGACCACAGTTTTCACCTTCACTCTCCAGCTGCAGAGCTGTGCCTGTATTTAGAGGCCAGGTCTTGTATTAATGGATTTGGGCATGTTTTAAATAATTTTCTCTTGACATGTCTCTCACACATGATGTAAAAATATTTTTGATTCAGCATTTGGGTTTTTGCATTTAATAAAAATGCCATGAAGGAGTTTAGGTACTTAGATTAAAAAATCTAGGTTAAAATCTAGGTACTTAGATTTTACTGCTCAAGGATATCTTACTGGTTTTGTTAGATCTTAGTGCTGCTTTTGACACTATAGATCATAGCAGTTTATTACACAGACTGGAACATGTCATTGGAATTAAAGGAACAGTAATAATCTTTTAAATTTAAATCTGCTCCAATTACAACTTTTAATTTAAATTCATAGTAAGATTAGAATATGTAAATGTATATGTTTATATGTCTAATAAGGTATAATATAGTATAACATATTACAATATAGTATGTGTAAAAGACGTGTCTTGGAAAATAATTTAAAACAAGCCCAGATCCATTAATAGAAGACCTGGCCACTAATATACAGTACATATAATAAGTTTAAATTTATCTATGAAACCAGATGAAGCCAATCATTTGATTAGGCTCCAAGCTTGTTTAAAAGACATAAAGGTTATTCTATTTGGGCCTAAATACCACAGAGACATGTTATCTAATCATAATGCTACCCTATGATATGACTCTGGCCTCAAGTAATACTGTGAAGAATCTTGGAGTTATATTTGACCTCGTACATAAAAGAAATATCTAGGACTTCCTTCTTCCACCTGATGAAAATTGTTAAAATTAGGAGCATCCTGTTTCAAAGTGATGACAAGAAACTAGTCCATGCATTTGTTACTTCTAGACTGGACTACTGTAATTCATTACTGATAGGATGTCCCAATAACTC
>JAUMHL010000010.1:1818771-1830656 GCA_032362345.1 Sandelia bainsii
GACCAGGATGATGACAGGTGGCATAACAGGATGAACTGACAAAGGAGAGTGAGGAGTGCAGGACATAAATAGTGAAGTGGACATTGTGTTTCTCTGGTTCGGCGGATTCTGACTCTGCTTATCTTTTCCCCATTCCCCTGCTCCTTTGTGCAAGGAGGAACAGGATGAGTACTGCCAGAGCCCTAAAAATTTACCTCCAGCAGACCGCTGGCGTGAATGTGTCTGACCAAACCATTAGAAACAGACTTCATGAGGGTGGTCTGAGGGCCCAGCATCCTCTAGTGGGCCCTGTGCCCGTGGAGCTCGACTGGCATTTTCCAGAGAACACCAGAATTGGCAGGTCCGGCACTGGCGCACTGTGCTTTTCACAGATTAGAGCAGGTTCACTCTGAGCTCATGTGACAGACTTGAAAGGGTCTGGTTTGGTGGTGGGTCAGTGTTGGTCTGTTGAGGCATATCCACTGAGGGACGCACAGACCTGTACAGGATAGACGATGGCACCCTGACTGCCATTAGGTATCGGGATGAAATCCTCAGACCCACTGTTAGACCCTTTGCTGGTGCAGTGGGTCCTGCGTTCCTCCTGGTGCATGATAATGCCCAGCCTCATGTGGCAAGAGTATGCAGGTAGTTCCTGGAGGATGAAGGAATTGATGCTACTTGACTGGCCTCCACACTCAATAGAACATCTCTGGGACATCATGTTTAGGTCCATCCAATGCCACCAGGTTGCACCTCATACTGTCCAGGAGCTCAGTGATGCCCTGGTCAGGATATGGGAGGAGATGCTCCAGGACACCATCTGTCATCTCATGAGGAGCATGCCCCAATGTGCATACAAACACGTGGGGGCCATACAAATTACTGAGTACCATTTTGAGTTGCTGCAATGGCATTTCAGCAAATTAGACTAGCCTGCCGCATCAGTTTTTCAGTTGAAATTTCTGTGACTTCGAATTAAGCCCTCTGTAGGTTGATCATTTTCATTTTCATCAAATTATGTGGCATCCTTTTGTTCCTAACACATTACCCATTCCATATCAGTATGGATATTCAGCATAATTTTATTTTCCTATTGAGAACTGATGTGGTTTCAAAGTGTTCCTTTAATTCTTTTGAGCAGTGTAGTATTGAGTTTAAGATTTTGTTATACATTTTTAAAGATCTTAAAGGCCTAGCTCTTTGATACATTTTAGAACCCCTATGCCCCGATAAATCTGTGAATCTACAACTTTTAACTGTGGCTTCTTCAAGACTAGTAAGAAAGGGTGATTGTGTTTTTTGCCATGGCAGCAGTTTTCCTATCTCAATCAAAGACTCATCCATCCATTTTCTTAACCGCTTGTCCTCGAAAGGGTCACGGCTATCCCAGCTGTCAGCGGGCGAGAGGCGGGGTACACCCTGGACAGGTCGCCAATCCATCGCAGGGCCGACACGGACAAACAACCATGCACACTCACATTCACACCTACGGACAATCTTAGAGTCACCAATTAACCTAACATGCATGTCTTTGGATGGTGGGAGGAAACCAGAGTACCCAGAGAGAACCCACGCAGACACAGGGAGAACATGCAAACTCCACACAGAAAGGCACCCGACTGACCCGGGGATCGAACCCAGGTCCTTCTAACTGTGAGGCGACAGTGCTAACCACTACAACACCGTGCCGCCCCAATCAAAGACTCAGCATCCATAATTATAAATATATAAGGCTAAAAAAATTAAAAACTTAACGTTTTTTTCTTTTATTAAACCCTGTTCTGTCCATTTTTGTCTTTCTATTATTTGTATTATATATGTTTCACTTCATTTTATGGGATTTTATTTGTTTGTCTATACAAGCTTTTGGTTATCAATTGGTCAACTTTGGTTGTTTTTAAATGTGCTATGCAAATATATACAAATATATATTTCATTTAAATTTGATTTGATTGTGTGACACTGTGGGGGTGAGAACAGGCTCAAATAACTTGATTCTTCATATCTCTGTATGATTCTAACATCATCAGGTTACTGTTCATCACATTACAAACTTTCCCAGTCAAAGCAGCTTTATTAATATGATCTTTACACTTACGACTGTCCTGACCACTTTTTATCATGCAGTGTTTATATTTATTATATGCTTTCCATATTTATACAACTTACAGTGCACACTTTAGGCCTCCATGAAGAGAGGAGATACCAGTGTGATTTTTTTAGCAGGAAGTTCTGGACAGGATGTAGACACCCACTCATTAACCTCAGAATAAATAAAATGCCAAAATAACAGCAGCTCGGTAGAGGTGTGTTTAACTGCTAAATGTCACTGAAACAGATGCAAAACAAACTGAAAATAAAAAGGTGTTTTACTGAAGCTCAGTGGAGGGATTTTGACAGTAGTCATATCAAAATACCTGAATTTGATGTCATCAGTGATATTCATTTCAGGTCGGCCTAATTGGTTATCATTCTGGCCTTTTTTTTAACCCACATACATATACTGATGTGGCTCATACTGTAGACTTCTGAGAGTGTGGGCATGTCATGAAGCCCCTGGCTTACTTTGGTGCATTATTTGTTCTATGCTGTTGTCTGCAATGTCATGTTGCTGCCTGTCGTGGCCAGAAAAGTCTCACAAAAGAGATTTTTAACATCAGTTTAATGTCTCCTGGTAATAGAAAATTTAAAAAAACATTTAAATTTAATTTAACATTTATTAAACACACGCAGAATTAATGGTTTTTGGTTTTTTTTACAATATTGCAATATATGAAAGAGAGAGCTTTAACTCTCAAGTAATGCACGTTAGTTTAGTTTTTTATCACTGTAATTCAATGATTTGAGTGAAATTTCTTCATTTAGCACATTTTAATTTAAATTGATGAAAAATTTCTATTCAGCATAACTCTGTACATTTTATTTTTATTAATTTTATTTTTTTCAAGGTGGATGGTTAAAAAGGTGGGTAAATGGGTTTTCAGGGCACATTGTTTGAGACAATTTTGTCCAAATGATACTTGTGTGGGTGAACAAATCACTTGTTATTCATGATTGAACAAATCATGGAAACAAGCAGTGTCTGTTCTATCAGTTATCATTGCTTACCCTCCCTCATCTACCCTCACCCTCTCCCCACCTCCTTCCTTTTCTTCTGTCCTCTCCCTCCCATATTTTTTAATCTAATATTACCTCCCACTAATTCTGTCCATTGTCTTTCTTTGATGCCTCATTGTCTCTATGTTGAACAATTTCCATCACTTTCTACTGAAGAATGAAGAGCCACTACAGGAGGGGGGTTGAGAGGGTGGAGTGTGTGGGTGGATGGGGGGTTCAAATGATAATAAAATGATAGCAGAAAGAGCAAGAAAGAAAGAAAGAAAAAGCAAGAAAGATATCATATTTTAAAATAAAATATTTTACACAGATATTAGTCCAAAGCTGGTATTTTCTACAACTACAGTTTCTGAGAACCAGTTGATAAATTGACTGGTGACCACAGAGAGGGGGTGAGAGAAAGCAGGTTATTATAGAGCAGCAGGTGGTTTGAAAATAGAAGCTCTTCAATACTTGACCCATGAACAAGTAGCTAGCCATGTTGTACATATGAGATTGCTGCCATACCGGCTGCTGTTTTTCCCAAGTAAACAGCACCAATCTTGATAATGACTGCAGCAGTTGGGGGGATGGTGGTTGGAGTCAGTGCACACACCCAATTGAAGCAGTGTTTCAGTTCATACTGTATGCTCTCAGCAGTTCACGCAGGGAATTGATCACAGGTTGAAAATACAAAATACAACCCTTCGAAAAGTAGCCACAGCTCTTTTTGTTGATTAAATTAATGTAAGTGTAAATTCCAGAGATGCCTCCTGGTGATTCATACCCAACTGTAACACCAAATGTGAAAGCATGTGCAGTGTAACCTGAGTAACGTGGAGTATAGGATGGGCATTTTCTACATGCTTCAACCACTTTGGTAATAGTGCTCACACTGACTTCACTACTACTGACTTTCAGCTTGTCCTTTCCTGTGTTTACCATCCAAAAACCTTATATATAAAAAAGTGACTCTATCGTAATAGTCTTATTGTAGTAATTGGTATCTCTGTTCTGTAACTTCTAAAAGATTATGATAACATTTCTAATTTTTTTCACCAAAAGCTGCCAAAGATCAATATATATTTCACCATAAAAGCTTCTTCTTAAAGAGAGACATATTTACCTTAAATTGGGGAGAAACTGTTGAAAGCTGCAGTGATCAGTTGTTTTGTTTGACTTTGGTGACTGACCAGCTAGAGACGAGCTACTCAGTTCTTTCAGTTCTTATGCTAAGTAAGCTGGAGTAGTGTTTCTGGAAGGAGATGGTGCTGCTGAATGATTTCATGTAATGATGTACACACCCGTTGACAAACCTTGACAAAACCAACACTATACATGAAAAGATACAGCTAGAACTAATAAGAACATACATATATCTGTTGAACCAATCATTTAAGTTATGAGCTGCATGAACAGTTGTGATAAGTATTTTGTGCTGTGAATGTTTTTTTCTGACTTTGTAACAAAGTGACTTGACTGTGCAGTGACTTTGTTACAAAGTGACTTGACTGTGCAGTGACTTTGAATCAGTCCTCTACAATGGTGCAGCACACTTAGTGTGAGCGGATCACTCGGCTTTATAGTTTAATAGCTTGGAGCAGGGACAAGACAGAGGGCGTATGGCTGCCACCCTCTGACACACAGATGGCAAGACTAATTATTAGAGCACAGGCAGAAAGCGCGCGCACACACACACACACACACACACAGTTTCTTGTCTAGTGTATTTTAGAGAGTTAGATACAGACACTTAAGCCATGTAGTTATCAGAGTTATCTTTGACCAGGATATCTCCTTTAACTCATACATAAAAGAAATCTCTAGATCTGCCTTTTCCCACCTGAGGAATATTGCTAAAATTAGAAACATCCTGTCTCAAAGTGATGTGGAAAAACTAGTCCATGCATTTGTTACTTCTAGACTGGACTACTGTAATTCATTACTGATAGGATGTCCCAATAACTCACTCAAAAGCCTCCAGTTAATCCAGAATGCTGCAGCCAGAGTTTTGACTGGAATTAGCAAGAGAGATCTTATTTCTCCTACATTAGCTTCTCTTGCACTTTGTGGTTGTATGTCTTGTATTAACCAGTGAGAATGTAGTTTACATTCATGTCTGTCCAGACTTATATTATATTAAGTCTAAGCAGATGTGCCAGATATAATGAAATTCCAGGAGTGGATGCCTATACCATTAACAAGAATGGGAAACACATGAGGTCACAGTGAACTTGACCTTTGACTTTGAGGGAATTTGAAGAAATTCCCTCAACATGTTCCTGAAACACCACATTAACAACAAGAACATGGAGGCAAATTTGAAGAAATTCCTGACATATGAGTTCACAAGGAACGGATGAAGGTGAGGTGACTATGACCTCGACCTTTGACCTTTGGCCACCAAAAACGAATCAATTCATCACTGTCTCCAATTGGATAGCTGTACCAAATTTGAAAAAAGTTCCTTCAATGCATTCTTCACACATTGTGCTCACAAGAATGGGCTGCGGGAACTGGATGAACACAAAGTCAGTGTGACCTTGATCTTTGACCTATGGTCACCAAAATCTTGTCCAGCTGTCCAAGTTGACAGTTGTGCCAAATCTGAAGGAATTGCCTCAAGCCATTCTTTAGAAAACACATTTACAAAAATTGGGGGGCTGTACGGACAAGACAGATGGACAAGCTGAAAAATAATAAAGGGGTGTAGGCCAACTATCAAACATCAGCATATTTGAGGTCTCCTACCAACTTTCCTTAGGCTCAAGAAGTTGCGTGAATGAGTAGTGAAACGTTTCAACATAAGAAAAAAGAAGTCCACTTAGTGCAACTCGACTTCTAGATAACCTCACCGGGATGACTGAGAATCGTTATCAGCACAAGATCTACAAAGTACGACTTAAACTGAACAGAGCAACCTAAGTCATATGATTTTTTCTGTCATGGTTCCTGCATTCAGGAAAGTCTCTTTAACACGGAAACACCCTGTGCATCATTCTCTCTCTCTCTCTCTCTCACACACACATTTGTCTTTTTATAGTTTTGAGGACATTCGATGACATAATGTATTCTCTAGCCTCCTAAATGTCTTACCCCACCCCTTACTCTAACCCTAAACTAAACCTAATTGTAATCTGAAGCCTAAAACCAAGTGATAACATTCAAACAGCCTGTTGAAGGTGTAAAGGCCAGGAAAACTAATTGTCCTCTCAAGAATGGTTTCAAACCAAAATTTATCCACGCAACTGTAGAAAGCCATGGACACATGTAGAGAAGTAATGATTTAGTTGCCAGGCAACAAACAGTTTCTGACCACTTGAATGCAGTGTGGGGAGGGAGGTGTGGGGGGGTTGCTTGTCATTCTCTGTTTGATTCAACTGATTTCATGATTTCAGCTACTTTTCTCTTTTAATTAAGGGGCACAAAGAATGACTAATATCTTCATAATAAGAAAGTAATGAGTAGTTATTAGTTTGGATCATTTAGCATCTCATCCAAGTTAACCAAGAGTGATTAATTAAGAAGATGTTCAGTATGTAGATACGCTGACATCAGTGTTTCAATAACACAGTATTTAAGAAACAGTTCTGAAGTCACATACAGTATCTGCTATACTCACTGAATTACATAGGTGCTCACAAATTAGCTGGCACCTGATTTATAATACACTCGTTCTTTGCTAATTACTTACAGTATCCATACTAGTTATTGTATAGCCTTTGTGCATTTTAAGTTAGTTATGAAACTTTATGAATTTATTGCAATAAAGCCTTTACCTATACAATATGAGGAAGGTAAAGACTGGTAACTACCCACAATGGTGCAACAAGCTGCCTAAGGCCCAGTCAGACAGAGCACTGTTTAGCAGCCTGGCATGACTTGTTCCAATGGTTTAAGTGTTTTGCTCACAGTTTTTGAGTTGCTTGCACTTGCATTTTTTGCAGGAGCACATTGAATGCCTACTGTCGAAAAAACTGAGAGCGCAAAATTTGCACTTTTTACATTGTCCAGTCAGATGAATTGACTGCGTCAGTCTGACTTAACCTAAAATAAGCTGTGAAGTGACAAATGACGAAGCTCCTGGACCTGCTGGTGGTGCTGCTGAACGGTCTTGTATACTCACACGAATCTCCATTTCTCAGCCTGTCACCTTCAATCAGAACCAGAGCAATCAATGTTATTGTCGATTTTGTGAAGCACACAGTCTGCAAACATATACATCAAGTGTAAAAGACAGTTCATGTGCCTGATAAATGGTCACATCTGTAACTATCAAAATCAAATAAAAAATTGATTTAACTCAATTTCATTTAGTTCTGAAAGTTCAATTGAATTAAAGTCCTATAAAGAGGACAGTCTATGGTGGTTTCAAACATAGACACACATACATCACACACACACTCACTCTTTCTGCCTCTCTCTCCATCCATTTTACAGTAGCACAGCTTTGAAGAGCTGATATCCAAATGCTGTTTAATTTAATCCACCAGCCCCAAATGTGCGTTTTTGTGTTGATGTAGGTGAACCTAATTAAATGTGCTGGCATCAGGTGTGTGTGTATGTGTGCATGTATGTGTATGTGTGTACTTTTTTAATTAAGTCAGTTGACACCCCTGGCATAGTGTTATTACAGAGGTAACAGAGACCTCCTGGACAGTGACTAAACACACAGCGTTCTCATTTACTCGCTCATGCAGCGCCTACGTGTGTGTTCATTTACCTTGTGTGTGTGTGTGTTTAGCTGTTATTGTGTGTGGGTGTGTTGGGGTGGGGGATAATGGCTTCAGGTGTCACACCATATCGCACCGTCTTTTTATTAGACCCTGACTGTAACGAGTAATTAACTTCCCGCCGAGAACATGTTTGTTCCTCTGTTGATGTCATAAAGAGAGATATTAACAAGCCACGGGTCAGAATTTACTTTTCCATACCAGAGGCGAGGGAAACTAATGTGTGTGTCTGCATTTCTGTGTATGTGTGCTTTGCACTGTAAATCCATCAAATGTCTCCACTGTTCTTTGTAGATAAATTATGTTCATATATTTAATACACAAACTGTATTTATGTTTGGTGTGTGTGTGTTAGCATTAGCATTACAATGTCATCCATCATGTCTTGTGTCTCTCTAGATTCCCATCTATATGTGTGTGAGGGACACAGGGATTTTTGATGACTTTTTTGAAGACTTGATTTTAGGACTGAGGTGAGAATTATTTTTAGTTTAGGGTTAGGTACAGTATAGTGTATAGTGTGTCTTTGTGTGTATGTCTTCATTTCATTTTATGTAAAAAAAAATAAAATTGAAATACGATACCATTATTGTGAGGACATTATGGCATTGTGGGTGTGTATATCAGAATTGTCATTATGTTGATAGAGTGTCTAAGATCACGGGGGCCTTTCAACAAGCACAGTAGCCCTACATTTTCAAACTCAGCAGCACACTGAGGCAGAGGCTTGTCCACCCCAAGGACAAGACACCCAGTCATAGACAGACAATTGTAGTATATGCAGTCCAAATGTGTATGTTGGATAAGTAAAACAACCACTACACAAAGACATGGTACAACACAGGAATTCCAGCACTTGAGGGCAACCCTCAGCAGTCTATCTGCATCTGAAAAACAACGGTCAACAGTGACAAGGCAGCAGTGTCCACATTCTTGACAGAAAAGACGTGTGGTTTAAAAGAAGAGTAAAGGAGGCCATCTTTGTCAGGCTCGAACACCGCTCTGGGTTGAGCACAGGCAGAGAAGGTGGCCTTAGACAAAATACATCACCCACTTACAATGCATTTCTTTTGTCACTACTGAGGCATAGTCGTTCACACTTGGAACAATAACATCAGTTAGAACTGATAAAACCTTTATGATGAGAGGCGAAAAGTCCAGAAAAATACCAAGTAGTCCTGATGTTGAAAGACCTGATGATCCAAGGTTATCATCACTGATAATGTGCCTCGGTGCACTCTTCTCTCGGTTGTGAGTGATTGGATGATGTTCAGTGATGGCAGAACTCAATACAAGTGACAGGCTAGAAGATAGAGGAGGGATGATGAAAGGAATCCTAATTAGTTAAATGGAAAGCACGCAGGGTCTGCAACACGTCACATGTTTTACTGTTCTCTCTGTTTTTATTTATTTATTTATTTATTTTATTTTATCATCTCCTTGTGATTAATCCTAATTTTACTCTTCTTACTCTTGACTGCTCAATTTGTTTTTGCTTCTTTCTTTTATTATGTTCATGTGAAGTACTTTGGTCAACAAGATGTTATTTTTAAAGTGCTATATAAATAAATTTGATTTGATTTGATTTGACATGTAGAAATAAGTGAACATGACAATTTTTTGCTGCAGATGTCAGGAGACAGATTAAACTCAGGCATATTAGAAAGACAGACAGGCAGTCAGATCACAGGAGAGCACATAGAAGTCTTTAAATCAGCTGGTAAACCTTTTCAACTTATTTTATTTCCTCACATCCCATGGTGCTGCTTAGGTGGAACACAATCAAATCTCATTTGTGAAAGTCTCACTTCTCTTCCAGCTGGGCTGTAATAGAACACTCAAGAATCAATCTCACTCTGGAAAACCATTACTGTTGAAGAGACATGTAAAGCCTCGTCTTTGTTTCATTGTCATACAGTGAGGGACTTATATAACTTCAAATCTAAATGTTAAAATGTATTAGATCTCATTATTCCTCTCAGGAAGATTACCATTAAATCAAAAGATCAAATGAAACATTAACGTTGTAGTAATAGTATGCATCGATCAGCCATGACAATAAAACCACCTGGTGGTGGATGAGAGTCAGTAGTGCTGTATATGACTCTGTATATGACTCACACATTTTCTATTGTCCATCTAATGAGTCTACTCATGTCAGGTGAGAAATGAGACCACTCTGGAGGATATATCTGGGGTTCCCTAACCAATTTTTGTCAGACTAAAGGGCAATTCATACTTTCAGTTTTCTTTCTTTCTTCTTTCAACTGTACTTGCACTACAGATGCCCACATGTTTCTGTTCATACTACAGTAGACATGTGCCACACATGCGCACTTGATGGCAACTCTGGACAATAGTAACAGCAAGAGGACTCCTTTGTGTTGTGTTTGACTAAACAACATTAAAAAGTGATACAAACATAACAATGTCAAGTATGCTGACATAAATGTTACATACTGCCCCTTTGAAATCTGAAACAAGCCCCTAGTTTACTTTTCTGGCATACACTCTGTTGATGCAATGGCACAATGGACTGTTTGTGCAAATCTATTCTACTTATAGATGTGCATAGAGAGTCCATTCAGACCCTAACAGTTGTTCTTTTCTCTCTCCACTTTCCACCCACCCAACCGGTCAAGGCAGATGGCCGCCCATCCTGAGCCTGCTTCTGCCGGAGGTTTCTTCCGTTAAAGGGGGTTTTTCCTCTCCACCATCGCCTAGTGCTGTTCATGTGGGATTGTTGCCTACCAGCTATTATCCACATTGTCCTCACAATCTCCTGGAGGAGCAGGAGCGTGTCAAAAACTTGATTTGTACATTATAAGCCAAGCTTTCTTGTAGGCTAAAGTTGTTTTGCAACTCTGTACTGACTGAATGGTACGTGGATATACAAAAATGCTAAATGCAAACGAGAAGGCCAGGCTTCAAGTTGTACATGTGCAGCCACTGTGTACTACAGGCACCACCATGAATTTATGTTTCTAAAATGCTGTGTAAAGAATAAATGTGATTGTCTATCAAAGTAGTCAAATGTGGACAAGAGTTCACTGAATCAGTTTAATCTGAGTGACCTTAAGTGAGGATCCTGAACAACGTTTTACTTTTGTATAGGCAGCACTTGATATGATTCATAAAACAGTGTTTTTCAAAAGGAGACCTACTGAGCAGTTCAGTTGAAACAAATGGGTGTTCATAAACCCAGAACTGAATGGATGTAACGACACCAGTGCTGTGTGGAAATGGGAGGGAGTCAGAAGAATGGGTGGAAGAAAGTGGGACTGCAGTCAGACTGACTGTGATAAAATGAAATGAATGGGGTGAAATGCAGAGATGAGGATGGCTTAGTCGTGACCTCTGTCGTGACCACAAAAGACACAATAATCTGTAGGGCACAAGATGCCAGACTGGAGCCTCCTCTTCTTTTCATAGATAATTGCTTAAGACAGGCCACTGATGAACAAGAGACAATTACAGTAAAGCGAACATGTCTGTGTAAGACTGAACACAGAAGTCTACATCAATCAGTAACTTTAATACCATGTGGTATATTGTGTTGGACAGGAGTCAGCATAGAAAAAACAGAATATTGGTCATAGCGCACAACAGCTTGCTATGCATGTGGCTGAGTAGCTGCAGAACACTCCCCTCCTGACCCATGTACAACATTAGAAGCACTGTAAATAATAGTTACTTTCTCTTTAAGGCAATCAGTTTGTATGGTTTTAACAAGTAAACATACCATAGAAATTCTAATGCGTTGGTTAGAATACACACAGTATATTTCTCTTGAAATTACTAAGTTGTTTGAAATAATAATTCTAAGTAGTCTGTACTAAATCAAGTGTAAATGATCAAGTTATTTAAACTTAACCGTAAGTGTACTACACTAAACAAGCTTTTGTTGATTGTTGAATGTACAGATCTGTACTTAGGAGAAACCAAGCAGCAGCTCCATAAACGCATGGCACAACACAGAAGAGCCAGCTCATCATGGCAGGACTCAGCAGTTCACTTACATCTGAAAGACAAAGGCCACTCGTTTGAGGACAATGAAGTCAGAATTTTAGACCG
>JAUMHL010000010.1:1841560-1853188 GCA_032362345.1 Sandelia bainsii
CAGGGTGGGCGGTCATCTGCCTCGACCGGTTGGGGTGAGTGGAAAGAGGAGAGAGAAAAGAACAGCAGGCAACAGAGCCTGTATCTGTATCTTTAGTTACAGAGCATCTTTTAGTTATGCTGCTATAGACTTGCTGGGGGACTTCCTTTATGATTCCAGTTGCAGTTGGTGGCCTGATCAACGGTGTTTGGTCTGCTGCTTGTTGTTGTTCTTTCACTGTCTATTGTCTCTTCTCTTTCCACTCACCCAAACCAGTCAAGGCAGATGGCCACCCACCCTGAGCCTGGTTCTGCTGGGGTTTTCTTTTGTTAAAGAGTTTTTCCTCTCTACTGTCGCCTAGTGCTTGCTCGAGCTGTTGGTTTTCCTGTATAATGTGTGACTGTTTGTGTTTTACCTGCCTATAAACATTTTGTTTTTGGAATATGTGACTTTGGTGAAGAAAAATTTGTGTATATTTTACAATGCATCAGCTCTGCTATTTATCAGACTTGACATCTGACTGCACACATTTGCTAATTTTTACCTTTTGAACAATGGGTTCAAAGGCTTAAGCACCTGATCACTAAAGCATAGAAAAAGAGGATGTAATTATATAATGACATACTTTATTGATATGTCATTACCTGTGAAAAGGATATGTGTCATCATGGGACTCACCTTATTAGACCAGCACTGCAGCTGCCTGAGCTAAAGGTCAAGTGAGGTCACCTCATTTGAGCTGAAGAAACACAAGGGTCTCCTCTGACTATCAGAGCCATGTTGTGCATCCTAACAATAGGTGGCCATCTGTTGTCAAACCTGTTGTTAAACATTCATAAAACCTTCTGTAAAATCTATTATCTTTTAGATTGTGTGTCCATTTAGTGTTTTTCCCTCATGTAGTTATCCTGAGGTTTTTCCCGCATTTTCAACAGATGTAGAGTAGTGTAGTAGTGTGGGTCTTTCTTCAGTCCCTTCCTAAAAGTGGTATTTATTTTCCTTTTGTGCACCACTCAGTGGCCTGTGAGTCTCTTCAGTGATCTGGGCCATTTGGTGTGGCCCGTGCCACAGTATTTGCTTTGTGTTTCAGTATATCCTCAGCCTCTATACACCTGAAGGTTATGGATGTTTGATTATTCTATTCTATAAGTTTTCAACTGTCAGATTTTATTAAAGGGGCCACCAGACACAACTGTCACTTTTAACTTTTTCTTTGAACATACACTGGGATGCTTGCCTTGTGTACTGATCCCCCCAAGAGCCAAAACGGGCCACCCAGTGATTTCCTTTTGTGCCTGCCTTGTCTGAAAGCCTGTGGTCTAACATCTTGTTTTTGATTTTGCCCCAAAAATACATCACATTAGGGCTTTGTAGACATAGTTAAAAATTAACTAACTTAATACTTGTTAATACAATATTTGACTGTATTGTATTTAACTGTTCAACTTTATTTCTGTTTGCTTCCATTATGCCACTGTCATTTTTTGTGTAATTGATGCCACAACCACATAACAGCACACTCACAAGGACAGCCTTATTCGTGACCACAACTCATTCACAGTAGCCAGCATGTTCCCATCACTTTAGCATACATACCCATGCACAATAAGCAAAATAAATGTAAATGACAGGGACATTCTGCTGAGGACAACTTGGCCCTACTGGTGTCTTGCTCTTGGTGTGACTCTGGGTCAAACATTGTTGTTTGCAACACTAATTTCGCCAGAAACCATGTCTCCCACATGTGACTCGTCTTGCTCTGGGTAAAACTGTAATTACAGGAGAACCCCTTTAAACCCCATTTACACTTAGTGTTAAAATGCATCTTGGGCAATTGGATCACAACTGGACACTGCTAAATACAACTGTAAACAACCACCAACACAAATTATGATCTGATCACTCAAACCACATGCCGAGGTGAGACACAATTGACCACTTTAAACGCTAATGCATCCTGATGGGTCCCCGACAAGAACACTATAGAAAAATATATCATCATTGTGCTTGTTTTGGTTAGAGCACACTGCACTGTGTTTTGGGACTTTATTATCATATCACTGCAAAGTGAAGTTGTAAAAGTATAGACACATAGCTTGGGAAGATTTGAGTAGAAAACAGTTTTTAACTGTATAAACAGTTCTTATATGTGGGACAAAGTAGTCTACGCTGACTATAGTTTTATTCTTCAGGTACAGTTCCAGGACATATTTGTCTGTCAAGAGCAGAAAGATTACTGAATGCAGTAACGGGAGAGAACTCCCAGGCCAAGGATTTGTCCGATTGTGACGCTGCTAATGCTGGAGGGGAACAACTTAGTGATAAAAATAATATTCTACCTGACACAAAACAACTAAAAAGAAACACAGTAACAAAAAGTCAAAACTACCACAACGATCACCTAAAACGGCACAAATCTACTAAAAACAGACACAACATGACTTAAGATGATGTAGCACTATGGCAGAGAAACACAGAATAACTAACATGAGGGTCAAAAAATAAAAAACCCCACAAAACTACTACAAAGAGATGCAAGATGACTAAAAAGACACATAAACCACAAAAATGACACAAAATTACTAAAAGGAGATGCAAAACAATGACAGAGAGACATTGAACAGCTAAAACAAGATTCAAAATCACTAATAACAAACATAAATCTATTACACAAACCACTAAAGACATTAAAGATATTATTGTTTATTGCAGCAAATATGAAGACACAGTTTTTCTCAAAATCGTTCCTTTTCAAAGACCATGTTTTGTTTTATTTATGTCAAACAGTCGAGAGAAATGTGACATTCAGGCAAAGTTAAAACCTCTTCTCAGGAGTCTAGGAAATAAAACAAATTAGTATATATCCCAAAATGTTTAATTATTTCTTAAATGTTTCTGCTGGCTGTTTACAACAGTGGCCGCTGGAGCATTTCTGGAAGTTATTATCATTGTGTGTGTATGTTTGTTTCACCAGTTTTATGTGTTTTTGTATTTGTTACATTTCTGGATTTGAAGCATGATTTCCTTAATGGTCATGCTTTCACTCTTGTATGCGTTTTGTCCTTGGGGATCTCCATGTTCTAGCCCTGCTTTGTCTGAGTGCATGTATATAAGCACAGAGCATTAGGTATTCATCAGCCAGCTGTCAGTATTATTTCTAATTTATTGTCTTTATCGGGTAACAACACAAAACCGTCCATCTATAACTTTACTGCTGTTGCTTCAGACTGCTGAATTGCTGTATTGTTTGTTAAATGGGTTTTATCTGTGTCTCCTGCAAAAGCAGATAACAGTTCCAATCACAGAAAAACTGCAACAAGTAGTACTTGACAAAGTTCAAACCTGTGGGTCCAATGATTTGACAATTTGAAAATGTTTTATTTGCATTATCCATTATGAGAAACTTCTAAAAAGACAGTAGCCAACTGCAGGAAAGATGTTGCTAAAATACTAGCATGTAGAAAAGTTGACAATGTGTATAATGTTCAATACGATGTACTTAATTTGACTAGATTCGCTCGGCCTCTGCGACTGGACTGCTCATTGTTGTATGTTCAGGACATGGACCTGTAGCTTTCTCTCTGAATCTTGATGCACTGAGACATGAATCTACATAGACCTCACTATAATGCAGTCTTATGGTAATTGGGTTACATGTATTACATTTTGTGATAGAAGGACTGTATGTAAAGAATATAAATTTTATTCTCTCCAGCTGATTACACTGACTTGTGTCAAAGCCTGGCTTTTAAATGTACACATATTATTTATTTGTGTACATTTTTTTAATCAATGTGGGCAGCATGGTGGTGCAGTGGTCAGCACTAGTAGAACCTGCGTTTGAATCCACTAGTCAGCCAGGTGCCTTTCTGTGCAGAGTTTACATGTTCTCCCCCATGCCTGCCTGGGTTCTCTCCAGGTACTCCGGCTTCCTCCCACAGTCTAAAGACGAGCATGTTAGGTCAATCAGTGAATCTAAATTCCCCATAGGTGTGAACGTGAGTGTGAATAGCTGTCTGTCTTTGTATGTCTGCCCTGTAGTAGACTCGCCACACACACTTACACCACAAAAATACACACACATACACAAAGAGAGAACAAGAGAGAGAGAGAGAGAGAGAAAAATCTCATGACTGGTATGCAGGTTAATCTTTATTGAGGTTCTTGTTCCTGACAAATAAGTGCTGGGAACAAACAGCGAGGCGGCATGGTGATATTAGCAAAACGCCTTTTCTTAATTAAAAAGCTTGTCTTTGTTATACTTGCACCTATTATAATGGCTCTCTGTGTCGGGGAGATAAGGTGGAGGAGTGGGGGCTGTATAAGAGGAGACACAAGGAATGACGTGTGTGTGTGTGTGTGTGTGTGTGTGTGTGTGTGTGTGTGTGTGCACGTGTGTGACCTTACAAATAATTGTGTTAATAATGTGCCTAGATATGTAAATGTACAATAAATACACATAGCATGTAGCATGGATGATTATGTCTAAATTAAAGAGAGCACAGGAAAGTAAAATGTAATATGTGGAATCGTGACTGGTGATGCTGATGTGTGTACTGTTTGTGTATTAGAACCAGAATGTTACCCGTGGTTACTGACCAGATGTTGCAAAGCAGAGATTGGGTTCACTGCTGGTGCACAGTTTTTGCCAATTACTGCTGCACAAAATCTGGTCAGAGCAGAAGAAGCCTGGTTAGAACCGATGTGTAAATCAATCAAGCACACATCACAAAACCAACCCTGTCTCCTAGAAATTACTTTTAGATCCTGGTAATTGGCAACAGAATCTATTTAGAGAAAGTACAACATTACAGTACATGAGTTTTTTCATCAAGATAATAAGAAAAGATTTTGAATTAACATATTTGCCAAGCTGTAAAATAACATTTACCTGGAGCCACAGTCCAGTCTTTCCCTAAAAGGTATACATGTGTAAAACAACAAAAAATAACTGGAAGTTGAGTCATGGCAACTGGACTTGTTTGTTAGTTTGAAATAGCTTCTGTAGTTTCAGAATCAGTCTGTAACCAATCATTTAGTTATTGTTGTTGTGAGCATGCTGCTTATTTGTTTGTCCATGTAGTTCCACTCTGTGAACAAAGACACTGTACAACTCGTGGAAAGGACCGACTGTTGCAACACCATACGTTGCCTTCATTAACTAGACTACAGTCAACAGCAACCAGCACATCCAGTCTGCTCCTGCGTGAGAGGAAATAACTCTCCATACCAGCAGGAGGCAGTAGTCTGTATTCATCCTTCCAAAAGGGAATCTGGCCTTTCTCACCAATATACAAATTTCACACCACTCTCACTCACCACACGCAGTTCCTAGCTACTTGTAATTGAGAATATGTCTGATAAGAAGTTACAGATGGCAAAGGAGTTGTCAGCATCTTGGTTGCTGACTGATTTGCTAAACAGAACAACCAATGAGAAATTCTACTAGAGGACAATAACTTCACAGGGAGTGACAAACGCAGACTGCAACACACTGTTAAGTCTACAGAAAAGATCATTGGAACTCCTCTACCCGCCATTAAGGATCTGTACATAAAAAGACTCATGGAGTGAGCAGAAAACATTATTAAAGACTCTACCCACCCTGGCAGCTGCTAAATCCTCCCCTCAGGCAGGTGCTACAGATGCCTACAAACAAACATTGCCAGATACAGGAGCAGCTTCTTCCCTACCTCCATCACCCTTACAAACAACTGACTGGAGTCTGCATTCTGTTGCAATGTTACAACCCATTGTACAAAGAATTTCCCCAAGGGGATTAAGTTAAAATCAAATAATGTGTATATTAGACCACCTTTTGCCACTATTGTGTCTTATCTATCACCAGGGATACAAAAAGCTGCTACACAGCCCCTAGACTCTGCCTGAGCAGACATGTGACATACAGTCAGTATTCACAACCCTCCACTTTTTGCAGTTTTTAGTTCCAGACAGATCCTCTGAAGCTCCATCAGAGTGATTGTGAAGTGTGATTTTACTGTATAACTTTTGTAGAATCACAGATTTGAACCATTATAATAGGATCACTAAAATGTAAAAAAAAAAAGAGAAATGCTGTGATGCTACAAGATAAACTTGGGTTTCTGCCATTTAAATGTTTGTCATCCTTTAAATTACAGTGATCTGTTGTTTGTTTAATAAAATTATTGCATCTGTCAACAGCATGTAGCAGAAAAAAGACAGATTTATACAGTTATAATAATCAAATTAATTTGGCATTTATGAAGTCACATTTTCCATGATAACAGACATCACTCCGACTCTTGTCTTTTCTCTGGAACAGCATTTCATTGGCTGGACAGTATCACACCACAATGAACACGACAGAACAAAAAGGTAGAACTCCTAACTCAAAGAATGTGGCATGAAAAGCAGGTAAATAGTTGATTGATGTTCATACAGCCATCATCCAGAACCTCAAGACACACATACTTCTCCCACGTTGCTACAACATTTACATCAGATTACTGCCATAATATTAAAAAACTTAGCAGCTTTACTGTACTGTCTAACTACAGGATGTCCTTGTTGGAAAACAGCTTACTTACAGGTTTATTTTGCAGCATTTTTAAAAAACATTTTAGAGCTGTTTTTACAGAAACTCACTGTAAAATAACATGTTTTATTACATGGATGTGTAAGACAGCACAACAATATAAAAACAATGTAAAGTAAAGTAGATTCTTATAGTGTGAAATTACACATTTGAACTTTAATTTTACAGAACATCTATATAAAGACTGTATATCATAGGGATGTGCTTGGACAATGAAAATGCTGGCAAATATCAGTTTTTTTTTCTTGTAAATTTCCATAAAGAAACTTTTTTTTTTATGGTGCACATTCATCAGTAGGTGATGAGCAGTGCCTGGTGTTAACTGGACATATGCTTGGGGTTTTCCTAACATAATTCTGCGGGGCATCAAATGGGCTTTGGTATCTAACCACTCCACTGTAAAGGCCTGATTGATGGAGTGATGCTGAGAGATTGTTGAGATGATGTGCAGCAGACATCTAAAGCTGTTAGCTGTTAGATTGACTGTTGGGCTTCTGGTCACTTCCCTGACAAAGGTTCTTCTGGTTCAGTTTTCCTGGTGGTCAACTCTAGGAAGAGTCCTGGTGGTTCCAGATTTCTTCCATTTCACAATTATTGAGGCCACTGTGCTCCTGGAACACTCAATGGTTTTATACACTTGCCTTGACGTATGAGAGCTCCTCTGGTACATTGTGGCTTCTTTTGTGTCCTGACATGCAGTGTGAATTGTTGGACCTTATATACACAGGTGTGTGTCTTTCTAAACAATATCTAGTCAGTTCCACAGCTGCCCCACATTTTATATACATTTGCAAAAAAATTAAAACAAGAAAAAACATGTTTTCATTTTGTAATCATGTGTTACTATGTGGGGGTTGATTGGGGAGATCTGCACTTTTTTCAATGTCATTTTCAGTTTCTAACATGTTAAGCTTTAGAAAACAAGACAACTTGGACAGTGTGCATGAAACAATACTGGCTTAGTGTGGGCTGTATTTGTTGGCACTGCTTTACTTAGCTTTTGTTGCAGAGTGAGTACAAGCAGGGCTCAGAGTCATCCAACAGGAGTTCAGAATTAAGATTTTGTATAGAAATGTGAAATTATGTTTGAATGTCCATAACTGTAACTGTGAGATTTGCTGTTACTACGATATCCTTCTGTAATCTATC
Organism: Sandelia bainsii; assembly: GCA_032362345.1. NCBI lineage: Eukaryota > Metazoa > Chordata > Actinopteri > Anabantiformes > Anabantidae > Sandelia > Sandelia bainsii. The sequence continues at coordinate 1,849,266 of JAUMHL010000010.1, forward strand.
AGTGTGTGAACAAACACAATCCAAAACCATTTCCATTGTAGGCAAAAATCAGATCAAGTGTTTTTATACAGGCTAACAACATAATTGAATGAGCAGCTAATGTTTGACTGCTTTACTTAACATTTAGGAGCCACAAATCACCATTTAATCACCAGACTCTGCTCTGCGTAGGTTACTGATCTGTTGCCTTTGAACACTGTCAAAGGAACTGGTGACACTCGATGTGAGTATCACACGTTCATTATGAGAAACATAATCCACAGCTGGAACCACACCACTTACACCACAACACACACACACACACACACACTGATCCGTTTGCTGCTGTCTCCGTCAGCAAGCTTCACACTGTTTTCTACAAAGACTGAGTGTATTATCAGTAAGGCAGCCTCAGCTCAGCAAGATGTGGCCTTAACAATGGAAGATGAAGATCAGTGGAAACAAAAGGTATTTTTGTCATTTTAAAGGCCACATTAAAAAGGGATTTTTACTGATTACAGAGATATTGCCACTCTCATCCCTCTTGGGCACATACAGTATTGTATCCTGTTCCAGGCACATGAAAGCTAAAACAAAAGATTTCAAGTCTTGATTTGAGTGCAGGTTTTACAGTAATAGTAAAAAGTAGAGGGGAGTGAAACTGTACAGGACATGAAAATTTTTACCATTAAACATTGTGACTAGCTGTGGACAGGAAAGAAGTGATTGAAGCATATTGGATTTAGTATAAAACAGCAATGAAGCAACATCGTGGCTTCTTTCTTCTGGTTCAGCACCAAGAGAAATAAACAGCAGGGGAAATGCTAACATTAAATATGATTATTATCTATATCAAAGGCTCTGTGAGGAGTAATAAAGCAGATGACTTGATGGAAGCAGTGTGAAACAGATAACACATGTGTGAGTGCTGAACAGAGAAGGGGGGCTGTCACGTCACATCGTCACGCTCATTAACCCCAGCAACCCCTCCCCACCGTCCACGGTGACGTAAGACACACAAACTACTTAAACAAGCCGCGAAGCCGGCAGCTGCACACCGAGCACGCTGAACGGACGCCGCGCACATCACCGAGAGTGACAGAAGACCGACGACACACACACACACACTGAGAGAGAGAGAGAGCGTGTGTGTTTGCTGATTGGCTCAGCTGTGACCGCTCCACTTACCGCGCGCCACACAGGCAGCCGCGCGGGCATATATTGGGTGCAGAGGCTCGAGCCACTCAACAGCTTCCCACTCCGCCGGTACCCCCGAGGGCACGCGCGGACGAGGAACCCACAGAACGGCTTAAGTATCTTTTAGAAGAACACAGAGGTAAGAAAATAAGTTGTTCATTTACGACAAACAGCTGCCACTGTTAGCTACTATCTCTACTACCATTACTTCAGTTACTACTACACTTACTACTTGCCTACTGCAGTCACTACTCAAGTAATTAATCGTAGTAGTTCACAGAACAAACACAGGCCTATAATTTAGGGAACTTCAATGCTTTTTACACATATTTAGACATTTAGAAATAATTTGCGTTAGACTTACATTTTAATATTCAGTAGGCTATTATTAATTGTAGTAGCCGGTTAGTAGAAGCAGCAACAGTAATAGTACTAGTAGCAGAAATTGCATCTCTTTATCCAGTTGTAGGTTTTCAGCTTTTAACAATCATATTTTAGTAGTGTTTTAAATTATAAAGTGATTTATATTTTTACTCTGACTATACTATAATATTGAGAACATTAATTAGGGTTATTAGGTTATTAATTTAATTTTGGCTGTTTTTCTGTCATTGTCTGTCTTTAGTCCATGGCTGCCCCCACACACAGCAGCTGCGTGTGGATGTTGGTTCTGGGCGCATGTGTGTCGCTGGTGGTCGGCTCAGACTGCGGGAAGGAGTGTGCACTGTGTGTGTACCATTTACTGGGGCAGCAGTCTGGTTTCTCCTCCCTGGTAATGTCCCTGATTTTTCATGATTATTATTCAATTCAGTTGATTTTCTAATACACTTGAATTGATCAGTTGAAATCATTAGGGCAGCTGACACAGTCTGGAGCCTTAGCTATGGTTCAGTTTCATCATGCATGAATTCAGTTTTATAGATTAACATAGGGTGGCACAGACTGACACAGCAGTCTGGTTTCTCATCTTTATAAAGACATTTTAGTATAATATGCTACCACAACAGCCAACAGCTGTAATGTATCCAGAATCCAACTGATGATAGCAAAGAGCAGCTCCTTATTAAAACCTACCATTATATACAGCACAATACATGTAATCATTTTAAAATAGCTACTTAGCAACCATTTTGTAAGATTTTATTTGTCTTCTTTCCTGACCTCCTCACTTTCTGCTTGTCAATCCATCCCTTTCACTGTTTCTGCTCACTTCCTTTACTAATCTGTTGATCTTCTAAATATCCCCGCTTCCTTTTCTGTGTCTTCTATCTCTTGGTATCTCATTTACTTTCACCTCCTGTGTCTCCGTCCTGTTTTCATGTTATGTTCTCAGTTATTAGATGCGATTATGATAATACTGTCTCACTGACTTTAAACCAAGAAAGAATAAAAAAATGTACAGTATTCCACTATTCTCCTTTCATTGATAAAGATTAGACCAGAGTAATCGTGTTATAACTGAAATAACAAAGATACTGATTTCCCATTTGGTGTTGCACAGGATAAATGGTACGGTAGAATATAGAATTCCCTCTTTAGCCCTAACTGCAATATCTATATTTAATAGATGCAAACTGATTTAATTAGCAGACAGAGCCAGCTCTTAGCATAGGCGAACTAGGCGGTCGCCTTGCAATAGTCGCTTGCAAATAACGTCAGACGCGGGTTTTTGAGCTCGTTTTGTGTATTTACTTATTTGTGCTTTGTTCCCTGTATGAACCCCTCATGATTCTCTCCACAATAAAGTGATACGTGATAGTTAGTTAGTCCTTTTGCACACATCAAGTCTCTGTCTACTGCAGCTCCATGTTTTACTTGTACTGTACAGTAACAGGTGACTTTACTCTACATCTGGGGCGGGGGGGGGGGGCAAGCTGTAAACTCGCCTTGCCCTGTCTCCTACAGCTGCTCAAAGGGGATTTGTTGGGTTTTCTATATAATTCTGTATAAAACCTAATATGTAAAGTGCCTTGAGATGATTTTTGTTGGAATGATGCTATATAGAAAAACTCAATTGTACTGAAATGAACTAAATTGAATTGAATTGATGGAACAACTATATTTACTCTCTGCAAACAATGAAGATGGAAGAATGTTTATTACATTATTCATGCATTTTATTAGCACATAATTACCTAACCCTAACCCACTTAAATATCTAAAACTACAACAATATAAGCTTCAGAGAACAAAATAAAAATTCCATAACTTTAACAATGAAGCTTTCATCCTCTAAAGGAATTAAACATAGTATTTAGTCAATTCTGTGATATTCTCTGAGGTGATAATGCTTCCTATTTCGTCCTATTATGGCTAACAGTGGGTGTTGCTCCCCTCCACCCTCCCAGCCCCTCAAGTGCCAATATGTCCTTAATTTTCCCGTTCATTAATTCTGTCTTCGTAAGCCAGTGGCGCTGAAAGCTCAGCAAGAATCCCTTCTCAGTGCCATCAAACAGGAATTTCTAATGTCTCCAATAAGGGAAATCCAATGACACATAAGAGGTTAGGAGCAGGTTATTCCAGCAGCACAGAGCCCCCAGGGACTAGCAGATGCCTTTAGTCTTATTATACTACAGCCACAGAGGTTATATGAACTCACACGGGTAAAGGATTAGTTAAAGCACTGTCTGGGATAAGTGGATGGCGGGTGGGGCTTCACCGGTGGAGGCTCATTCAAGATTCAAAGATTCAAGATTCAAAACACTTTATTAATCCCAGAGGGAAATTATTTTGGCATGTTACAGCAG
>JAUMHL010000010.1:1867021-1878923 GCA_032362345.1 Sandelia bainsii
TGATGTTATGAAATCTGCTTTTCTTTCACAAACATGGTCATTTCTATGTGTTTCCAAACTTTTGACTGGTAGTGTATATCTTTCAGAGGCTATTTGATCCAAATATTGGAGGTACTTGTTAAATGTTTAAATTTATTAGCTTAAATATATAGTATATATGTTAGTTTCAGTTTTAAGATGGAGCAGTTAAAGAGAAATAATCTGCTTCCAACTGTAACCTGTTTCTATAGCCACATCTGTACACTGGAGTACTAGCTACATAAAAAGCTCATAACAAAACACTGTAGTGAAACGGTTAATTACGGCTAGCTGATAAACATAGAAATCGGGCCCTGTCACTCATTCATCCCTTGTTCTCTCTTCTGTTGTTTCCGATGAACTGCTGGTATAGTAAGGGAGGTTGGCCTCGGAGTGTGAGGGCTGCTGTCTGTAGTAGAAAGTCCACCAGAACTTGCTCAGTTGTAGCGCACATACAGCCAGCTTAATCTGTTCATAGCAATTACTGATAAGCCCTCTAGATCGGTACAGTAACAAGCGCAGATGTTGTCAAGTCAAATAAATAAATAAATTGCACTTTACCTGAACTGTGTACTCCCTCTCTGCTTTCTGTCTGTCGTGTGTGTGAAAGATCTGAGACCCGTCCTCGGTCAATCCCAGAGACAGACAGAGTGGCTGCACCAGAATCTCTTTCAGATCCACTAATGTCACTGGTCTCTTGAAGTGCTTGAAGTACTAATGTTTCATGTGATATAATAATAATTGATACCCTATTTATCCCCTTGGGGAGATTCTTGTGGACAGGCAGCCCCTCTAAAGCACCATAGGTTCAGTGTCTTGTCCAGGGACACTGCAACATGAGGCCAGGAATCAGTGGTCACAAATGTGACTCAAATGGTTACAGTCTGGAGCTCTGCTTTTTTTTTTACTTACCTGTTCGGACAAATGGATGAGGCATTCGACTGGGGATAACCAAGACCTGGATGACTGAGAATCTTTTTTATATATTTTTTTGCCCGAACATGTAACTTACTTGTCCCAGGTAGTGTTAATGATGAGCCCTGTGTTGTACAGTTTAATGACAGATGTTTTTTCTTTGTTCTGTGCAGGTGAAGCGGGAGGTAGGTGATGTCAGCATTCTGGTGAACAACGCTGGGATTGTTACAGGAAAGAAGTTCATGGATGCTCCTGATTCCCTGATTGAGAAGACAGTGGAGGTCAACATAATGGCTCACTTCTGGGTCAGTCTGATACAGGATTTGTTCCACAAAAATCTGCTCTCAATAACCCATATTGAGAGAGTGAAACCATATTTTTAGAATTTTTTTGCAAATTTCTTGTGATTGTAGACTTTCTTTAGATTTATTGCAGTTGCACCTTTTCAAATGGTGGTGAAAGTTTGTTGTGTTTCATGTCTTCATCAGTACAGATTACCTGTATATTTAATGGATATCACTGTGTTGTTTAAAGATTTTTAATAACTCTCTTTGCCACAGTCATCTTGTGCAGATGTCTAACCACCATGGGTGCTCATTTTTATGTTTTTTTGTTGCTTTAGCTGAGTAGAGCGATGCAGATGAGGTTGACAAAAACAAAGAACAAATAGTTTTGTTGGGATTTACCCATGAGTTTATCATCGTTGGTATGAGAAATTTTCTGTAACTATCAAGCTCATTCAAGATCATTTTATTGGTCAGCCTTTATATTTACATGATATTCTAGAAAGTGGTCAAATCTCCATCATGGTTTATTTGTTTTCTGTCTCTCTCCGCTCAGACCTACAAGGCCTTCCTTCCTGCTATGATCGCCAACAATCACGGCCATCTTGTCAGCATTGCCAGTTCTGCTGGACTGATAGGAGTCAATGGATTGGCAGGTGTGTGTCTTTCTGTGTGTTGTTTTGGTGTGAGGCAGTTTGCGGGTCAAACACAGCCACTACTTAATGAATGCACAGAGTAGTAGAGTAGGTTTATTGCATTGATTGTAAAAGTCACAATCTGTGTCATGTTAAGTGGTTTTTTGGTCCTCTGTTCTAATCCCTGAATAATCTATTTATTGTTACTCTTATTTCTTTTTAGCCATCACACAGGCCTGACACTCGTCAGGTTTTTACTAGACACATTGAAGTGATGAAGGTCAGGGAATGGTAGAAAGCCCTTGTTGCTAATTTGACAAGGTGGTCTCGAGAATCATTAGTGGACATTTTAAAATCGGTTTATTTCTTGAAATGTGCTGTAATAATAGTAGTAATTAGTGGTAGTAGTAGTATTAGTAGCAGCATAGTAGTATTACAAGTGGTAGTAGTATTATTACAATTTTAGAATTAGACATTCTTACTCACATTCCTATGAGGTTCTTGAGTACATTCTTGATTCAAACACTGGGAATGAAAATGGGCTTCAAAGTGTCAGAATTGCTTGTATTCCATGTGATACCACACAGCTGATGAGAAAGACTCAAAAGGTGAAGAGTTAAATGCTGAGAGAAAGATCAGATGTGTTTTATAGTTGTTCAAAGGTGGATTAAAAAGCTGTGACATAGAATGATGTGAGACACAATATCCTTTTCAGACAGTCTCCCCTGGAAGGCATTCATAATACTGAACTGTTCAAAAATCACAAAGAGAATTTCAAAATGTTCCTTTTCCCCATGTAAACTGTTTTTGAACTTGCACAATAATTAATGAAACCATCAAAGAAACACGGCACAAGGCAAGATGATACAAGTTATATTTTGATAAAATGAAATTATTCAAATTATTTACTTACCATTAAATGTGCATTGTAGTTATATAGGGATGTAGTATTAGATAGTTAAGTAAGAGTTTGCACTGTAGCAAGTGTGCTTTAGACACTGTCTATACACTTCTGATAACGTTTTTAAACAAGTGCAGCAGTAGACATTGTTTCTTTCTTTTACACAACCAAATGAATACATCTGTGCTAAAGCTATGGAAGCTAGCTAAGTCATGTTACATTTAAAAATGAATTTTAAAACCCCATGAAATTTAGACACAGAACTACCTGAACCATCCTGTTGAAGTTTTAAGTTGTACAACAGCAGGCTCTTCTCTGGCATAAATAGCAACAGTTGCCTCAGAAAGCATTCACATCCCGTGAAGTTTAGGCAGAATTGTTTTTCATTCATTTGAATTATATATTCAAATGCACAATGTAACCCAAAAGCTGAGAGCTAAACTAATGAAATTCTGAGTATAGCACAGCAAGTAGTAGTTATATATAGTTTTCTATAGTTATAGTTTTCTAAAGGGAATGGCCTTGGTACTTAATTGCACTTTGTCTTCATAAAAACTTGCATTCTTAAAAACTCAGCAGGATTTATTTGGATGAATATGGGATGGCCTTCATCAGGGAAAACTAACATTTCGTACTCTCAACGACTGAGTTGCCCTTTAGCCTGTATTATGCCTTATCACCTATAACCCTATCTGCGACAGATTATGTAACAAGCGTAGCCCTGGCAGCTGTACATGTGGAACGGAGGTGCACTGGACTTTCATTGGACTCACGAGACATAACAAGATAAACTGAGAAGATGCCATGTACTCCACTGAAAGTACAACTGTATGGACTTTCTGATAAACCATGAGGTCAACATGGTAACCTGCGAGAACAGTCTTTAATTGAATCCATACTCTGCTGTAATGAGACAGACTATTTGGGGTTCATGAATACAACTGTTGTGGCTCTAGTGTGATTTGCTGTTGTACTGTTCTTGATCTCCTCCTTGACACCATATCACACCGTATGTATCATAATTAGGAGTTAGAAAGAAATACACTATGTGTATTCATATTTATATTGTCAGTTTACACAGATGGCCAAAGTGTTTGGGTGGGTGATGTAATTTCTATAACATTCAAAAGGGCAAAGAGAAATAGATTCTGCATTCAGATTAATGAATTTCCCACATTAAATAGGTTGTGGGTCTGAGGATTCATAATGTTCATAACAAACATTTAAAGTAATTAGTGATTTTCTGTCCTGTAAAAATATGCATGAATGATACTTAAGCTACAACATCAACTAAGCATTAAGTGACCTCCAACACCTGAAGTGATCATCCTTTTCACTTGCTTTTTCCTGTGACCCCTCTTCTTGCAGACTACTGTGCCAGTAAGTTTGCAGCGGTAGGTTTTGCAGAGTCTGTTGGTCTGGAGCTGCTGGCAAATGGGAAAGATGGCATCAAGACCACCATAGTGTGCCCGTACTTCATCAACACTGGAATGTTCGATGGATGTCAATCCAAGTAGGTCTCATCGCACTTTTGCAAATGTATCAAAAGTGGAATACTTTTGTAAATTAAAGGTATAAGGAATGAGGCTGGTGATTTTCTACAGTTGTGTAAAGAGATGTCTACTAATTAATTTAGCTTATTTGTTTGTACAATAGTCGCCACAGCCAAACTTTCTTTCAGTGTGTGTAGAGTAATTCCTGTAAGACATAGGCCGCTGTCTATGGTTGCACACATGCTCTGTTTCCATTAGTTTGCTGGCTTGTTGCGCTATTGTACACTACAGGCACATTTAGACTCTCTGGCACAGAATCGGACACAGAAGAAGAGTTTGTCACATTGTCATCTCTTTTCATACTCTCTAATGTTGTTAGATTTTCTTTCTGCATTAAATTCCCTTACGTTGCCCTCGCTACTTTGCTTTAGTAATCATGTGACCTGTGTTAATAGATTTTTTTTGTCCTGGCTTTATTGAGGTGTGTTTATGTATTTTTGTGACTGTGTAACAGTCCATACAGAAAGCCCTTAAACAGTGCTAGATGTAGCAGGACTTTATATCCTTCCCATGATGGCAAGTGCTGAGAAAACTTGTGAAATTGACTGACTTGTCATAGCCGAGCCGAGGATGAGGTGAACAAGTGGAGAGCAGTAAAGTGCAGTAAAGGGGAGAGTGAGAATTGTAGTTTATGTAACTTGGCAAGTCAATTAAGAACATCTCATTTGTAATGACAGCTCTGAAAGCTGAGGAGCTTCAGGGGAACAAAATGGAAAGACAATAAATCAAGGAAGTGAATTGGAATGTAACAGGAGAAGAACTGAAAGATGAAGCATAACGTTTTTATGAAGCATGAAATAGAGTACTACGAAGAGAGTCACTTGTTATTCACTGTGTTAGTAGAGACAAGGCACCATTTCTGTGGCTTTCCCCTGTTAAACTATATCCTATTAGTGAGAAACTTCCATTTTTTCTTTGGCACCATTTACAGTTGCAAAACGTGTCTTTCAGCTGTTCACACAAAAATGTGCCATGAAGTCCTCACTAAACCAGGAGTGAGCAGATGTTTTTTGACTTTGTACAGTACTTTTGAATTCATGCAGTGTTAGCACAGACATGCAGTCACTGCAGTATAAACTATTAATTTCTGTACCTCAAACTTGTGCTGCTTGACACATTGTCTTTCTCTCACTGTGCTGTGTGATTCAACACAGGAAAAAGAAATAAGTCAGGCAGCAGCATCAATACCCCATAATCAATATTTTGTTGAGCAGCCTATGCTTCTGTCCTTCAGGAAACCAGGTTGCAACTGTCTGCTTCTGGGTGCTGTAATAAACACACACACTGCGATTAACGCAGAGACCATCCCTCACCAAAACCAAACTATTTCCCAAGTGAGAACTTGTTTGACACAGACACATGTCTGAGTAAAGGGTAAAAGAGTAACTCCCAATATATTCATGAAAACAGCTTAATCTTCTTCTGCTGTCCCTGCTTTTCCCCAAAGACTCAGTAGACCTATACAAGTGTTTTTTGCATATTCAGTTCAACAATTTATGTGCTTTTTCTGTCAAGAATGAAGTGCATCGAGGTTTCAGAGCATGAAGTCTTTGCTTGTATTATGTTCATATGAGTCTGTACTTGTACAGTTTTTGCCTTTATCAGATCCTTCTGCAAGACTTTGCCACTATTCCCACTAGGGCTGCAACGATTAGTCGATGTAATCGACGACGTCGACTACAAAAAACAGTCGACGCAGATTTTTTATTGTCGACGAGTCATAAACAGAACCTTCAATAGAGGCTCCAGTCACAGAGAACCACATTGGTTTTTGTAACTGCAATGTACTACATGAACGTCTGGGGGCAGTATCGTTTGTTATTGTTTGTCGAGGCTGCACACAGACCTACTAACGAAGAACGACATCTGAGGAGCAGTGTTGCCAACCTAGCGACTTCTTCACTATATTTAGTGAGTTTTCAGACCCCTCTAGCGACTTTTTTTCAAAAAAGCGACTAACGACAAATCTGGCAACTTTTTCTGGTGTTTTTGGAGACTTTTGTCGTCAAAGCACATATTGCTTTCTACTGTCTACGTGTGCTCCTCCCCCGTCTCAAAGGGCTCACAGTCCTCGCACATCAGTCCCTCAAAGCTGCTGTCAGAGCAGGAGGTATCACTCCTCCGCATCCAGACTGCACATGAATCGCGCATGCGCTAAGCTGCCGCAGTCTCTTAAGTGAACCATAAGATTAAAAACCAAACCAGACGAAAGGTAAACTAAAATAATAATAATAAATACAAAAAAACCTAAGTAACCCCGCCAGAGTGTTTTTTTGGGTTACTTTTGCCAGTCCCAAGCCCAGATGAAGGAGGAGAGTTGGAATTGTGAAGTAAAAAACAAGAATCGACAGAAGAAAGTTAATTTGTAGTTCTAAATATATATAGGGTGTTTTTTGTTTTTTTTACAATTTTTTTTTGTCTCTCCCACGATGTTATTCCTCTCTCCTACAGCGTCCATTACAATTACATACACATTTTCAATTATGCTAATTAGATGATGACGTCATTTAGCGACTTCTAGTGTCACGTGAACATCAGAACAGGAAGGGCAACCACAGGTTGCAGGCATCAAAATAGTCAGGCATGAAATAATCGTGACTAATCGAAAAGAAAGTTGAATGATTAGTCGACTACCAAAATAATCATTAGTTGCAGCCCTAATTCCCACTCAGAAATGTAGATTTTTGTTTTTGAATGCACAACCAGTGCTAAAAGGAAAGTGAATAACAGCTTGTGTGAGTTGTTTGATACAATCTACCGTACATTCACCAGCTGTTGTAGCAGATTATTGAATTTTGAAAATAAAAATACATAGATGATGTTGGTTTTATCAATTTAGGCCAACGTCTTCTAGTTCTAAAGCCCCAAAGCCCCACCCACAGATGCTCAAACAGATGACAGAGACATAAACACAAAACAATGCCTGAGGACTCTCGAGATTGCAGATTGTAGACTGTCAGTGTCTTTTTATTCTTTGTACCTATTCATAAGTACACACACTTTCGCAAGGCCATTGTGGATGTCCTAGGGTTAGGTTTTAAAGGTGTTTGCAGACTTCTGTCCATCTTTATTTCTGTCTCACAGCCTTCACTTATCCAACAGGCCCCTGAAGCCACCAGGACACATGCTTTATGCCAGCACCAAACACCTGGCCTGTCACATTCTGCTTTTCAGTTCTTCACAAAAAAAACACCATAACACGAAAAATGTATTAAAATGTCTTTGAGTTATTTGTGTCATTTGCGACAGGTGTCCATATTTGGATTAATGTTTGTGTGTGCATTACCAAAACAAACACTGGGCCTAAGAGTCAATTTTCAGACATATTCGTACCCCAAAGACACCTTACAAAATCAGCATTTTTATGTTGCCCTCTGTCTCCTTGCTGCAGTTTCTTCACACGACTCCTGGGGGATTTATGACGTAGCTCCAGAGCTACGGCTGAAGCTTGTTTATTGTTTTGCAGCATTTTGAAAACCTGAGTGGAGCAGATGGATGACCCGTGTTGATGACATGTCACTGACGTGCATCTGTTTTTGTTTTTCCATTTACAGGCTAATGCTATGATTCAGCAGATCATTTATGAGATGATGTGCAGGTGCCATAAGACAAAGACACATAAATTGATGTTTTATTGCTCAGCTTTATTGTCTAAATTTTCAAACTGTTTAACCTTTCACCAACCACTGTTCCACCAGTAGGATACTAGAACCATGAACAACACTACTGCTAGTGCCAAGAAGAAGTTACATGAATATAAACTTATAATGAGTGATGTGATACAGTGTCTCACCTCTCAGACACCATTTAGATAAGTGTGCTAGTCACCCAATGCACCCTAACCTCTCCCCCCACTCAAAATCTTATCGATATTTCTTTTGTCTCTGTCTTCATTTTCGTGTGTAATCTTTGTAATATTTACATTTTGGCCATTTGGTGATATTAAGGTATTTGGAATTAGCTTTCAGCATTTTCTATTTACAAGATGCTCATAGATCTTCCTGGGGAAGAGAGTTTCAGGTTTCAGTTATGACTCCTAAAGGAGCCTGAGTTTTAATGCATTTTGCAGCTGTTTGGTGTTGAGTGTTTAAAAGCAGTGGTTCCCACCTGGTAGCTTGTGGTCCATAAGTGTGTTGTGGGTCCATACTATAGTGACCTCGTACAAAGAACAAGCCTGAAAAGACTGAAATAATTTATTTTACTTTTATTTTGAAACCCTGTTATAGAGTTACTTCAGAGTATTCTAGCTAGTGGCACAACATGGCCAAATTCAAGTATGAGGCTGAATATATTAAATTTGGTTTTCAGTGAAGTGAGCTTCAGTTTTGGTGTATAGTCACTACTGAGTAGCCCCCCCCCCCCGATTGTCCCCCACTAAGTCAAACATATTCTACCATTAGCACAATGTGTCTTTGTGAAACTGGCCTCTCAGCTTTGGTCCAGCAGAAGACTAAGTATGAACTGGAAACATTAAACATTTTTAGCCTTTACAGTTGCCCTGTCAACTGTCACCCCAGATTTTTAAACAAACAGCAAACAGCTGTTTGTGGGTGTGAATAGTGAATACGTACAGAACAACATTATAGTGAAAATACTTATATCATAAGCTGTTGTCTGTGTGTCTTTTGGCCTGATTCAGAGCGGCCACACTTACTGATATATACAGAAGTGAACTGAAACTTATGAGTTGCTTTTGAGAGTTCTAACATAGCTAATAAAGCATCCAGCCTTGGAATGTAACTTTTTCAAAAGTAATTGTGGGAAGGGGGCGGCACGGTGGTGTAGTGGCTGTACACTGTCGCCTCACAGCTAGAAGAACCCGGGTTCGATCCCCGGGTCGGCCAGGTGCCCTTCTGTGCTATTAAGAACAGTACAGCAGAAGGTGGCAGGATCAAATCCCAGCCCAGACTCCTAGCCCGTCCCCCATACCAGGTGTGTCCTTGAGCAAGACACTAAGCGCTAGCTCCTTGTAAGTCGCTTTAGATAAAAGCGTCTGCCAAGCAAAGTAAAGTACTGTAGTTTGTTTGAAAAATAATTTGATATTGCTGTTTGAGTGGTCTTGAAAACACCTTTTGAGCCCTAGGTGTTTCTAGGCTAAATGTGATGACTTTGTGCAGCTTATCTAATGACTAAGCTGAAACATTGACCCAGCATGGACCATTAGCAACCACTGTTTTAAAGTGGCATGCCTGTCTCTATGAGCTGTGTGTCACAACCTCTGCTGCCAAAGCCTTTCCCTTTCACCTTATGCAATATCTTTGCCTCATGTCTCTATCTCTCTGCCCCAAACCACATATCATTTCTCACAGGGAAAACGGGAAACTTAATAATTGTGGTTCGGTGCTGTTAATGCTATTTTGTTTTCTCTTAACCCCTTTTTTTGTTTTTATCAGGTGGCCAAGACTGATGCCAATCCTGAAGCCAGACTTTGTAGCCAAGAAGATCATTAATGCTGTGCTCACAGACCAGGTCTACCTACTGCTGCCAAAGAGCATGTACTTCATTGCTGCCCTCAAGAAGTTAGTGTCTGCTTTTTCACTTCCATATAACTGCACTGACATTACACACATCTACATCACTCAAATCTCCTGCCTTGTGTTATTTTTCACTAGAAACTGATTCTAGGACAGATTAATGTAGATGGATTTTTAAAATGACACAAACATGTCAAATGTAGATCTGTCACAATACCCGTGTCAAGATTTAAAAGTCAACATCCTCACAGAAACCATATATAAATGGTTAGATGCTAGGAGTGTGCGTCTTTCCTTTTTACACAATCCATATCACAATACAATGTCCATGTTTTGATACAAATATGACACAGCTAAGTAAAATTGTAAAACCACATGATAGAGTACTTTTCAGAGCTGCTTCTATTTGACTATACAACTGATATTCAATTTTATTTTTGTGTTGGAAGGTAGGTACATTTGCAAAAGTACTATACTTAAGTATACCTTTGATGTACTTGCAGTTTTTCCAATTAATATTATGCTTTTCTTAAAGCAGCAAAGAGGAAGTGTCCAAAACATGAAGTTTTACTTTTTTCAACTTTAGGAAATAATGGATACACTACTGTGTCAACCTGCTGCTTCACATTATCATACATAACAAGGATGAATTTTTCAATGCAGTGCTGAGGCCGTGTTACTGTGTTCTAGAGGCAGTGATATTTGTCTGAATCCCATTTATTTCGCTTATTATTGCCTTTGATGTCAGGGGCGAGGTCTCGTTAAGCTGAAAAAGAAAAAGAATTCTATACAGTGCATTTAATATAAACCAAACTAGTCTACCACAACAACACTAAGTCAAAGTTTCAGCATCTCAGCAGAAAGCATCCAGACCACAGAGTGAACTCAACACAAGGTTATTCACGTTAGCATTTTGTGTAATATAGGTGTATTCTCATGAATAGCTTTCATTACATGTTTTCTTTTTAGAAGCACTTAAAAGAAAAACATTATGAAATTGTATTTGTATAAATTGAGTTCTTCACAGGGCCAGGTATCCTGCAAGTTACTTGCAAAAGGATTAACAGCTAAAAAAACAATATTTTCACTTTGTGTATGGGCATAGTAAAATGGGCTAAATCCTGGTGGATAGTGGACAAGATAAAAATGAAAAGGAAAACAGATCATTAGTGCAGAATCCGTTTTCCACAAACAGCCTGGATCTGAGCGAGTGTGTTGTGCATCTGCATTAACTTTGGACTTGTTAAAAAAAAGTGGACCAACACCAGCAGATAACATGGCCCCAATCATCACCGACTGTGGAAACTTCATAATGAACTTCAAAGAAGTGACGTTCCAGTTGTTTTGTCCTTAGCCCAGGTCAGATGCTTAATACTACGCAACAGTAACAGTTGACGCCTAAAGACGCCTGTGCGTAGTGACTCTTGATGCACTGACTCCAGCTGCACTCTACTCCTTGTGAACCTCTCCCAATTTCTTGAAGTGGCTTTACTTTACAATTTTCCTAAGGCCGTGGTCATTCCTGTTTCTTGTGCATCTTTTCCTGCCACACTTTTTCCATCCAGTCAACTTTCCATGAATATCCTTTGAATAAATCGTAACTTACTCAAATTCAAAATGAAATATTTTGACATACTTGATTTTCATGAGCTCTATTTCTTGTGTGAAGTGAATCTAGAGTATGAGAGTTTTACTTTCAGAATTATTTTTTTTAAATGATATTCGAATAATTTTAAATAAATATATTTGTCGAGATGCACTAGTATACTGACCTGACTGTAAAGTATTAACTGTAGTTTCTTATTACCAGAAGAAGATTTAAGAAGGTAATTTGATAAAGCTAATATAATTTTTTAGCTTTGATTGATTTATGGATTTGACCGATCATATCAGTAAATTGTGAGTGATCGTTATACTACATCTTATATTCCTTAAAATTAGTGACTGCTCATACCATGTTTAAAAGATTGTGTTGGACAGAACAGACAGAACAGAGTACTGACTGGGGGTCCAGGTTGTGTGCCTGTTACACTAGATAATGTGTTTTCAATTCAAGATTCAAGATTCAAAACACTTTATTAATCCCAGAGGGAAATTATTTTGGCATGTTACAGCAGCTCTC
>JAUMHL010000010.1:1881127-1897464 GCA_032362345.1 Sandelia bainsii
GGAGAACACCACAGAGCTGGGGAGCACAGGCTTTCAGCACTCTGGGGCTGACTCCATCAGGCCCTGCAGCTTTTGTGAGGTGAAGCCTGTTCAGCTCTCTCCTCACCTGATCTGCTGAGATGGTCCTCACATGAGTGGTGGCTGTTTTGTTTCCATCTGGGCCAAAGACGTTCTTCCAACTCACTCAACATATCATTACTGTATGCCAAAACTAATTATGCTAGGCAACATTCTCCCCCTGTATATTGCATTTAATCAAGGATTCACATTGTTGGTTTTAACCAGCCAACAATACCAGAAAGCTGGAAACACTTACCATTAGATTCTTTCATTAAATGAAAAAATGAAACAGAAAAGTAGGACATGAACCAACATCCTCTAAGGGGTGTATGAGAAATACGATTTTGAATATAGAGGAAAAACTAATGCAAGCATTATCAGTGGCAGAGAGCCAGAAGGTACTGTGTGTCTCCACTGCCATCAGTATGTATGATGGATATGCTGCCCTGACATATGAAAGAAGCATAGTGAACTTTTTTAATATTCTATATATGTCGCCCCTGCCCTCATCCTGCCTCTCCATCATTCTCTTCAGTGTTCTACAGTGGAAGGTGGCCTCCCTCCTTGGCTCTTACCTGGGATTGTTGGTGGAAGTAGACTGCTCCACTAACCTCAGGCTGTAATGAAATTGCATTCACACTTTTTTCTACTGACACTTCTTCTTTATATCTGTGTATCACAATTGTTAATACAGTTGGCTAGCAGGGCTACAATGATGGTATAGGAAAATGTTGATAGTGTTTTGTTTTTGTTAAATATTTAAACTAAATAAATAAATACTGTGTTAAATAAGTTATCAAAATGTATACCGTAGAAAAATGTGTTCCGTATTTCTGGTTGCAAAGGGTGGTTGACCTGTGACCATTTCTGTCACTTCATATAATGAATCATAAAATCATAAAATGATAATGTTTTATTCACCACAGTAATAACTTCAAACTGGACAAGGAGGCTTTTTATCCACAACAATTATTATAGTTCATTTAGACAATCTAAAACACTTTCTTTGTGAATACAATGGAAATTGAGCTCACCTAATAATCCATAATTGCACAGGAGAGCTCCTTGCTCTCTTTATTCATAATTTCAAGTATTATTCATATGGTGGGTGAAAAAAAGTTGTATATCCAGTCAGTTCAAGTTGAAAGTTTTGAGAAGGATTGTATGCCGTGTACTTTATAGATCATCTTTATTTATCATGAACTAGACAGTTGTTTTTTTGTATCATTTAGAACTGAGACAGACACTGTAAATAATATATAATAATGAATTGTAAATAAGTTGTGACTCTGACAGCCTGAGGACATTTTTCTTTCCCCAGAGTGTTCTCTTGATCCATGCTGTTAAAGAGAGAGCTGACTCAGAGGTTGTCAGTGTCTATAGAGAAGCTCCAGGTGATCTGTCTTGACTCTGCAGGTTTCACTGTAAATTGATTGAAAGATCTGTTATTTTTCATGCTGCTTTGCCAGCATGACTTTAAGCACTAAAATATGCCTAATTAATGTGCCTTGTTGGTCAACAAAATGAAACATGTTTAATAGAGATTGTGTGCTTAATAAAAAATCATTTCTTCAGTGTGCACTAATCCTTTGATTTCATGGATGATTTTTTTTTTCACCAACGTTGAGTGTCAGTCAACTTACATATTACCAACAGATGCAGAAACCAACCTTCACTTGGTAGACCTGTTGGCAATAAGTTGACTGATACACACTGGCATGCTGAACCCTTGTGCTGATGTGTGACAGTTTGCACTGAATCAGATTTGACATTAGAGCTTTGACAGTCACTACGCATGTTTATTGCCCTTTGAAAGAGTCACCGCGTGAATACCTGTGTTGCCATTGAGCGAACAATTCTTTTCCAAAAGGCTTTTCTGTGTTATTTTACAGTTAACAAGACTGTTCACATTAACTATTTTCTGGAGCTCATATTATAAGCAGAGTTATGTGTGGATAATTCTGGTCCACATAGTGTTTATAATAACACCAACAGATCTGTGTGAACTTTTGATCTGTTTTTTGTTCTTAGTGTTCTATAAATTTACACCTGAAGCTGTAGGCAAGACTTTTGTTGTTCAGTAATTAGTCTTATTACATCATAGTCATAACTTGGCTGGATTTAACATTCAAAATCAAGTATAGGTTTATTACCAAGTATGTTTTGACATAAAGGGAGTTTGTGAGTAGTAGTAGTAGTATACTGTGCAAATTGAGAAAACCTCCCACAAAAAGTCACAAATATAGACAGTACAGAGGTATGACCCGAGGAGTTGCATAAATGTCTTTGAGGCAGGAGTATGTGTCAGTGGGGTACCTGGATCTTGTTGATCATTCAAGAAGAAACTGCTTCTGATGTGGTGTGAGGTCTTAGTCCTAATGCAGTGTTTTGTGTGGGAGGGGTCAGCCATGATCTTTCCTGCATGATCTCAGGGTCTTGGAATTTGCAGTTCCTACAACGTTGGCAGACTTGTCCTTCAGATCTAACAGAAAGTAGGTATGTTTGAGCAAAATAGGCTTTGTTTACATAGGAATTTTGTTCATCCCAACAAAACTGCTATTATAGTGCAAAAATAATTTAGAGTGTAATTGCTGTTTAATAGACCATTCATGGAAATGTTGATATCTACCAGCATTACTGCAAAGAAAAAAATTACTGGAAGTAATGAGAGTATGAAAACATTATTTTGCTTAAAGAGAAGAGAAAGAGAAACTCTAAGCAGCAGACTAGGGAGTGGCATGGCTCTTTCGCTGGAATTAGTGGGGTGAAAAGGGACATTTGACCAAAATTACCAAGTACAGTGTTGTAATACCCTCCTGTTGTTTTTCCTCTGCCTTTATTATTAGAACTGATTTTATGTTAATCACTGAACTGTCGATAACTACAATTAAGCAACCCTTATAGCTCAACTATATTGACTGTACCTGGTATCTATAAAGTATTCATGACTTGTAGTTGTGACGAGCAGATGTCTGCATAGCAGTTGCAACTTCCCCCATAGCACTGGTTGAGGTGTTACCAGCATCTTTTCTTATAGATTTGGATATTGGACTATTATTATTATTATTATTATTATTGTTGTTGTTATTAATTGTATTTGCACAACCAACATGATATTTTAAACAGCATAAGATGGGACCAGACACTTGGGTTTGTTACTATTAAATAACCAAAATGAAGGCATTATTGTAGCCTAGCATGTGATTGTGTTACAGAAAGTTACAAAGATCAAAAGCCCAATGCTCTGTAGTTTCTTTGGGGGACGTGTCTATTCAGTAAAACAGGCTTTTTATGCATTACATGAGGAAAGCTTCTAGTTCCATTCTGTGGCTAAAGTCTTTACTTTCATTAACTCAATACAGTAAATAAACCTGGTTGATACAGTGCCTGCTAACATTGACTCACATTCTGAAACATCACTACATATTGATAAATGCCATATTCTTGGAAACGCTCACAAGCACAGTTATAGCACAACTGTGTGTAGGCAGTACTGATAAAAGAGGAAATGTAATCTGAGGCCATCTCAGCTGGACCTCTTTTATAATTTGATTAGTGCAGTGATTCATTGAACAATGTCAGTGTAGTATTTACCTTTTTCCATTTTCACTTGTTAAAGCATTCCCCTTTAGTTTTATTTTCTTCAGTTTTTGTCTACTAATTTTCTGCTGTTGTATTTAAGTTCATGTCAAAGTTGATTTATGTATACAACCTTTTATCGCAATAATGTAAATGTATAATGTGGATGTTACCAATGAGTGAAATCATATGCAACTCAAAACCTAACCTTGAAATGATGTGGAGCCCAGAGTGATGCCAGTGGCCAAGGTAGCGTCCATGATTACTGTGAATAAGAGGTTTCCGAAATGTATATGTTGATGTTATTAATTACATTATGGTTTCTCATCATGTTGATGGAGCACAATGTTGTCCCACTGAACTGGGGTTTGACGTCCCTGGGTATTAGATGTCCCTGGGTATTAGATCCATTTGTTAGCTTTAAATCAGTCAGTCAATCAATAACAACAAATTATTTGTGTAGCAGCACAGTAGCACGTGACAGAGAAAACAGGACACAGCCAACATAAAGTACAACAGGCTGGGGGGCACTTTCATCACTGTATTCTCTGAGTTCACCATACTGATAGCTGAGGGTAGAAAAGATTGTTTTTATCTGTTGGTTCTGGCTCGTGGCTGCCTAAAGAGAGAACTGGAAGGCAGCACATGGAACAACAACCTCATTTTGAACTGGTAATGGCTGGTAATATGTCTTACACATACGTCATCATACCTTCATTATATTTCTTCATTTAAAGTAAATCAGTTGTTTTTAAGGATATTTAAGACATAACACATGGCACATGGTTTTAGGGGTGGCACTGGGGGGAGTCAGGGCTCCTACCCTTCTCTAGTTGTGGCATTGCTATAAAATACTATGACAAGGATGTATTGAAAAAGTTAAATAACTTCACAGGCCAGTCAGGCTGCTACTATACAAGTATCCGTGAGATGTTGGCAGCTGTAACTGTAACGGCAGGTTATCGTGTCTGCTGTTCTGCTACTGTCTCCCACAGTGACAGAAGAGTTGATGAACAGATCAATGAAAAAATAGGCAGATTAAAAAAAAAGGGCACAAATGGTTTCATGTATCTGGGAATAAAATGAAAAAAGTCTCGAAGTGCAGAGCCTGACTGGCACTGGAACTGGACTAACACCCAGTAGGAACAACAAACAGTCAAAATAAACGAAGGAAATCAGTTTGCTTTCTATGTGCTGAGTGTTTACCACATTCAATAGAACCCCAAGCACTGGCCTCAAACTGCCTTTTATGTAGTCACAGCAGTTCAAGCCATCAAAGACCATCAGTTTTATGGAGTCACTGTGTGTTATCATGGTAGTGGGCACAAGTATCCAGATAGGTACAACTACTGAAGCATGAGAATGTCCTTGTCATTTCAAGTACATTCCTCCCACAATGGTGTGGTTTATGCAGGTGTATGCATAATCATTTGTGTAAAATAATAGAATTTCATGGACAGTTTATGAGTATTAGCAGATTAATTAAACTCATTGTAGCTGTTACTGGCGATTCAGATCCAGAAATGAGTTCAATTCAATTCATCCCTGAAAAAATATTGTATTAACAGTCTGAGCTTCCTCAAATATGACCGGTCATTCACGTATACAAGACCGATTCAGGTTTCCTTGTTTTGGATTATCATATGGCCATGAGAGATGTCTGGATTTTGATTGACTAGAGAAAATGTATTGTCACTTTTAAGGATTATATTTAGGATTATTCTACTTGTTTTACGCACTAACATTAATTTATTCATCATTGTTAGTTTAGAGGTTGTACTTAAGTGTCTTATCTTCCACTTTGGTTTGGCTCCACTATAGTCCAAAATTAAAAATTGGTATTTTTCCTGCCCCAGATGTCACAAAGGCTCTACTTCATCACCACTCTATTTGGGTGCAGCACAATGTATTACTCACCTTACTTAGCCCACTGCCACTAGCTTGGAAATATTAAATTCTCATTTCAAGTGTCAGGGTTATGACACAGCTGCTGTCATAAATCTGTATGAAGTGTAGGTGCAATAGAGATAAGCCAACATATGAGCATGGGGGTTGGTCTGAGACCAGACTAAAACATAAAACAAACCCCAATCAAAACTTACTTTGGGGTTAGCGTCTGTGTTTCTATCTGTTTCCTTAGCTCAGAGATATTGAATAGCTGTAAGCAAATTTGTGTTACAGGTGCAGATCCAGCTGTATCTTGACTAACTAAGTTAGTTCAGTTAATAGAAGTGCAGATCCACTTTGGAGATTAAGGGATCCAGTCGCCTTTGTTGGTCTTCAGAGCTGTGTGGCGTGCAATAAACTTTAAGACAGCTGATTTTCGGATGGGCAGGATGAACTTTGTCTTGCAATAAAACTGGGTTCACCATGCAGCCCCTTTCTTGGTTTTTAAATCTTCAAATGAGGTCTCTCTAGCTGCTAGTAGACTAAGTACAAAAGAGATATAAATCGGTGTGTCTGAGGGTTTTATGGATGACCTCATCAGCCCTGGTCACTGTACTCCAGTGAGATTACTGTAATCTATGTCTATGCTTCTAAACTTTCTTTGTTTTTAAAACTATAATTTAGTCTCTGTAACCTCATTATTAAGACTCTGTCACTACATGTCAATGGTGGTATAAAGCTACATTTAGCCAGACTGAACCATTTCCTAAATCCTTTTTTTTCCCCCACAGTTAAAACTGGCGTCATGTCTTAGACTATAAAACAACACTAACAAAAAACGTAACTTTTGTGGATTTTTATGATTCATATAATATATGTCATGTGTTTGGTGTAAGTTCCCTGTGCTGTCTATTTGTTATGTTACTTATTTGATTGAGGTTCTTATGTTATGTCTTTGAACACAGTCTTTCAAGTATTAGGACTCCTTGTTGTGTCAAGAAACCTACAACTCTTCCTGCACAGTCAAGTCTATGAGTCCTCCAAACCAAAACTACTCAGTGCTTAAGGTGATGAATGCTTTCAGCTTTTAAACCTTCACAGTTCTACAGCAGATGTGTGAGGTGCAGATGTCTTTGTGAAGAGTCCTCAGGTTCTACTAGTCCTCTGACATCCACTTTGTGCATTTTGAACAAAAGCCTTTGTGATTGCTTGACAAGTGATCATCTCTCAGACTTGCAGAGTATGTCAATGACAGTGATTGATCAGTGATAGTATGCTGCTCTGTTCTCTCTTCCTTCTTTTCACCTCCTCAGATAATTTTCTCCTCTCTCATCTTTTCACCACCCTTTGAGATCAATGTCATTGCTCCTGTGCTCTTTCCGCACTATTTCTCAACTCTAGTCTACATTACATCCCTGTAGCTTTATTTCTTTCTTGAAAATTACTTCTGGGCGTGTTGGCGATATGTTTTCTAGCAGGGAACGCTACTGTAGCTCTAGCTATGAGGTCATTTATTAAGTTGACTGGCTTGCCAATGTATATCGTCAAAAAAGATTTACACCAATGACCAAACATTAAAACCAAAGGGTTGTGTTTTTAAAGACGCTGTGAACATACAGTCAGCTGTCAATATAGTAAGTACGCCAAGCTACAACTGAGATTCAACCGTGTTTAGATTCCCTGTGATACAAGTAATAGATCAGTTGTTGAATAAATGCTCTTGCACGAAGGTTCAAATTCTAGGTTCCGTGGGCATCAGTTCAGTCCAATCAAAATACTAGAACTTCATGCTGTTAATAACACAAATGTGCAGTTCAGATTCATTCCACATCATCATAAGAAATGTTCAAAGTACAAGTGCTTCAAAATTAAATGTATTGACTTATCTTCCCCCACTGTAGCCTCCATAATAATAATAATATGGTTGCATAAACATCTCTGAGTTTGTTCAAAGCTTGGAGGATTTAATAAATTGAATATATAAAAACAGCAATCACATTGAAGAACACATGACAACTCTGCATTTGCAGTTAACTACTCTAGTGCACGTTACAAGAATTGAAAATGTCTGTTTTTAACGTAAATCTATTAAATGACAATCTGGAGATAAAAATTTGCTATTTATTGATATTGTTTTGGATCAGGATTTTAAAATAGCACTTTTTTTTTCTTTATAAAAAAAGCTACAACAACCTGGGTGGGTCACCATGTTGGTTATTACAACCACACATCTATCTCATACGTCTATATTGTAAAACGTACCTTGGCCAAATTGTTCCCAAGAAGATGATGCATTCTGCTCTATGCTCATATACTCTTGCAGTAGGTTCATGAGTAGACAGTAGGTAGGCTATCTACTAACTCGTGGATTACAGAGCAGCTAATAATCACTTATTGTTTTGGAATCTAACTGGGGGTTATTAATACCGTATTTGGAATAAACCTTTCATTTCCTATGTCAACAGCTGGTTGAAAAATAAGAAGTGAAATTAATAACAAAATGAATAAAGGAATTTATGTGTATATTTTCGCCAATTAAAATATTAAGAAGCAAAAGTGTCCTGAGGTGCTGGCCTGCTGAGAGCAGGTAGATGCCAGAACACGTGACACACACTCCTTCTTCCCACCTCGACTGCAGCACAGTTGTCTGTTTTATCACACAGGTTAGCATTGTACATCAGTGCTGTCATTGTTGACTTTTTTCTCCTTACGTACATTGATCACACCACGTGTCAATGAAAATCAATGAATATACCAGAGTCAGAGCCAGTGAGGTGTCTTGATCTGGAATATATGTTCTTGTAAATATACATGACACTGTTATGTTGAAATAAAGTCAATTAACACTTATCCCAGGTGGCCACACTGCATCAGCCTCTTGCGAGTTTACACTCATGATGAAGACTTATTTGCCTGTTTGATCGTCTTTTTTCAGCTTTAATGACAGTATTGGGATCATGTAAACATATTGTAATTTTGATTATAAAGACCATAAAGACATGGATCAGAATGCTCTTTGGCTCCAGCAGGAGGCCAGTATGAGTCACTGACAACTGTTCCACTTGACCTAAATTCATCAAATCTGTAATATCTTTGAGGTAAAATGGATAATGAATATGTTTCTGATAACAGTGCCTTAGATACCTTTAACCCCCCGTGCTTAAGCCGAGTTGTTTTGCCCTCTAATTACATTTGATAAGAAGCATTCTGGAGACATTTTCTCTCCATGTTCTTTTTTCTTTGGTCCATTTGTCTGAGGACAGAGCCATTATTCTCTTTTAGAAAGCTTTTCGTCTCTACAGCACAGCTCCCACAAATGGAGATAGTGCCTCGCCTGTCACCTCTGTTCATTTTACATAAAAGCCATTGTATTCAAGCTTTTAATAATGTGTTGTTGTATTATCCAGCCTTGTCTCTGCTCTTCTTTGAAGACCATCATTGTTAGTCAGAGGACTGTCATCGAAAAGCTGCTAACATGGGCTAATATAGGAAGAGATGCAGGAAAGCATCACAGATGATTTAACAAAGCCTTTTTACATTAGCACAAATACGTTGTTCCATTAGGACCTATTTAAGAAATGTGTTTGTATTGTTGGCAAAAACTAACACATTGGTTTGTTGAATGTTTGTCTATTTTTAAAGGGCCACTCCAGCAGTTTAGCATTGAACTTCCATAAAGTGTGGCGAGTTGACAAAATCAGAATAACAACTGATACAGAAGTCAAGATATTCTGTATTCAGTTGTTGTGGCTTCCATTGCTAATTTCCCATAACATTTCTTTAATATAGTGTTATTGATGCCTCTCAATGCAGAAAAAAAACAGACAAAAAAAATGTAGGTTTATTTTATGACCACCAGTTTTAATAACTTCACTGTCACTTCTGAGAAATGCCAGGTGCTTCTAAATACTACAGTACTCTTCCGTTTGGCCTTGGCTCCTGTGGGGGTACAACAGGAGCTGTGAGTAATTCAGAATATTTTAAGGTTCTTACAAAGAGATATTCTTAGCTTCTGCATCGCACATACCGTAAGTAAATTAAGCTCAGGAGGCAGACAGATGCCTTTGTTCCTCTTTTATACTAATGATGGTAATAGGAGAGTTTTTAGTGCAGCCATCCTTCAAGTGCTCCAACTTTCAGATTTAACACTTTCATGAAAAAAACTCAATTTAGCCATTTTCACACATGCATCCATTATTCATCTGATGGTAATTTAACTTGGCAGCTTCCCATATCTGAACAGACAATAGTAACAATTTCACTTTCAGCATGGCTGAATTGAATGCTGTAAGAGTAATACATCTTACAACCACAACTGCTTTCCGGCTATAATTTCTCTATCATCCATACCAGTTGCATGATCAAATTGTTCATAACCTCTATCATTGGTGGTATAGTACTGTGAGTACTCAACACCTAGTACTCCACATGGTGTTCACACAACAAAGTATTGGGCTCTGGTAGTTCTGGGTGTGTGTTGTGTTGAGTATTTATTTTCATGCTATGATTGGACATGTTTTACCTCCCACTGCCAGACACAAACAATGCGTTTGTTGAAACTACATTGTCACTTTTTAGAAATCATAATCTAAGTTACTGTCCCTGTAACTTAGTAAATAATCAGGAAGCCTGAGACCATGTTATCAGATATGTTCGGTTTAAAATTAATTCATTGTAAGTAGTAATCTGACTGGTTTTCACTGAAATCAATATGATCCTGATTGGCTGTCATTCAGCTGTCGCTGAATTCTTTTACAGTATATTTCGATAAAGTTGAGCTTTTTTTAACATTCCCTGGGTCGCTGGGGTCCTTTAGTCTCTGTCTCACGCAGTGGGGTGTATTGAGCGACTACACCTGGTTTTCATTGACAGTTAATGGTCACTGTCGCTTGTCCCGCTATTTGTCATTGGTAGTGTGAATACCCCATTAATTCCAAAATATAAATCCAAATTTCCAGTTATGTCACACATTTTCCAGTTTAGTTTCAGAACACTCTTTTAGTCTAGTTAAAAATGCATATGAGCAGCTTGACGTCTTATAGGTCGCATAGGCATAGGGTTTAGAGTCTCTACCATGTCTAACACATTTCATTACAAAATTCAATTCAATTCAACTTTATTTATATAGCGTCAAATCACAGCAGAAGTCTCAAGGCACTTTACAGTGTTTAAGGCCTTACAGGATATAAGTATATTATAGAAAACCCAACAGTCCCAAAAGAAAAACACAACACGTTTATTTTAGCTGCCTGTAGAAAATCTCGAATCTTACCTCAGATTATTACTGAGGTTGAATAATTATTATCCAAAGTTCTCTTGGACAAAAACATTTGTGAAATGAATGGAACTTACACCCACATGTAGTCATATTTATTTACCATGTAAAATCATCAACCATGGAAGAAAGTTTGGAAGCTTGGTTTATTCAGCCTATCTATAAGCTTTTGCTGAAATACACTGTCCATCAGTTTTACCACAAAGACATAAACATAAATATAATTGAATATGTGTTGATGACACTGTTACAGGTAAAAACATTATCACCATCAAGCACCAAAAGTGACAGAAGCTCTAAATACACAAACCCAAAACAGTTATGTGTCATTCTGCACGGAGATAGCTCATCATAATGACAGCAGTCTGTTTTTACACATGTAATTATGCAACTTGCAGACTTTCATCTTGTACGTTTCTAACAAATGATAATGATGTGTACACTTAACTGAGGCAGCAGTGCACTCAGCGTTGTTAAGTACTAATTAAATACAGTGTGCTAAAATAAGATGAAGTTGTACTTTATTTGTCCATTTAGGGAAATTTGTCTTGGGGTCTAGAACACAATGCCCAGAAAATAACAACACAGTGAGCAGGCATATTCATCAGGATTAGTTTTATTTGAAATATTATCTAAAGCATAAGTGGCTGAATTTGTCCCTTTTTGCCTCTCACCTTTTGGATGAGTTCAAGAAATTTGCCTCGGTCACTGTTTCAGCATATGACACATTTGAATTGGCAAACCCATGTAGCCCAACAGCATCAATTTATAAATTCTACAAATACTGCTACTGGGGATTTTGAACTTGGACACATGTCTGTCTATCTATTTCTAATATTACAGTTGAAACGTGATTTCTCCTACATTCAGGGGATAGTTTGAAAGAAATATAAGAAAGGCCTTGTTTGCTACCACTTTGCTATGGTACTGGTTTTACATCCACTATAAACATGTTCTAAACAAGTAAAGATGTTTCTTTTAAATTATGTCAGTTTTGTCTGGTATGGGTTTGTCCAATCACCGATTTGTCCTTAAATGTACTACTTTAAGTAATATGTGAAAACACTGGTGGCATAGCAAGGACAGTTTGGGTTCCATCAATATAATAATTTTTTCAATTCAGTTCATCTTTATTTATAAAGCGCCAAAGCATAACAAAAGTCATCTCAAGGCACTTTACATAGCAAGGTTTAGGACCTTGCAAAATATAAGTATATACAGAACTATATAGAAAACCCAACAGTCCCACTTGAGCAAGCACTAGGCGACAGTATAACAGTATAACACACACAGTAATAACTGTGTGATTGTGAACTGTATTTTTTTTTTATAATTTGCTACAGTGAAACCACATCAAATTTAAATGAAAACATTTTTGTTATTGCGGTTACACCAGGACACAGTGTGTCACACTACTGTGTGAGATAAAGTAGCGCCTGACTTGGAGGCCCTGTACAGACTCTTACTATACTGTCATACATACTGTACCTTTAAAACTCAAACCCAACACTAAACACGATTTTGTTTTGTATAACTAATCTAATTTGTTTTTATCCAAGCTCAACTCATTACCCAAACGAACCCTAAATACTGAATACATAATGGCCAGCTGATGTCTTTGTTCTTTTTCTCTCCACAGCATCCTCCCTATGAAGCAGGGCATTCTGCTGGGTCAGTACTTGGGAGCCTTCAACCTCATGGACAAGTTCAGGGGACGCTCCATAAAGCAGGACTGAGAGAGGAGAGTAAGAAGTGAAGGATTACTGAAATCTGTTTTTTCGATAATCTGTTTTAATCTATTTTAATCTTTATCTTGCTATTATAATATCTCTGTATTGCTATAATGTTACTGAGTAAAGCAGAAAAGTAGTGCCAACGTATGGCCTGAATACAAATATTGAATGGCTTATTGTTTCTCTAAATCGTATAGACAGACAAACACAGATAGTGTTTGAAGTATTAATATCATTAATGTACGTGTTTTTAATTAACATTCCCAGTCTGCACTACAGAGTGGGAACTGGTGATTTAAAGAACACGAATTAGCACATACAGTGCTGTAAAAAAGTATTTGCCCCCTTCCTGATTTTTTTTATTATTCTGCATATTTGTCACACTTAAATGATTCAAATCATCAAACAAATTTTAATATTACACGAAAATAACCAGAGTAAATACAAAATGCAATGAAGTGTTACTTCACTTGCGATATCTGGCAAAGAGTCTCTTACATTGCTGCAAGTTTTCGCCCACTCTTCTTTGCAGAATTGTTTTGGTGGTTTTCGAGCATGAACGGCCACATGCCACAGGATCTCAACTGAACTTAAGTCTGGACTTTGACTGGGCCACTCCAAAACCTTAATTTGTTTGTTTTTTTAAGCCATTCAGAGGTGGACTTGCTGGTGTGTTTCGGATCATAATCATAATCCAAGTGCGCTTCAGCTTTAGTTCACGAACTGATGGCCGTAAATTCTCCTTCAGGATTTACTGGTAGAGCACAGAATTCATGTTTCATCAACTATGGCAAATCGTCCAGATCCTGAAGCTGCAAAGCAACCCCAGACCATCACACTACCACCACCATATTTCACTGTTGGTATGATGTTCTTTTTATTAAATGCTGTGTTAATTTGACGCCAGATAACTCTTTCTTATTGTTGAATCATGAACACTGACCTCAACTGAAGCAAGTGAGGCCTGCAGTTCTTTAGATGTTTTTCTGGGTTCTTTTATGACCTCCTGGATGAGATGTTGTTGTGCTCTTGGAGTAATGTTGGTAGGCCAGCCACTCCTGGAAAGGTTCACCACCATTCCAAGTTTTTTCTATTTGTGGATAATGGCTCTTTTTAAGATCTTTTAGATTCACTGTGTCAGACAGGTTCTATTTAAGTGATTTCTTGATTTAACAGATCTAACAGTAATCAGGCCTGAGTGTGGCAACTGAAATTCAACTCAGCTTTCTAAAAAAATCAATCACAGTTCATTCATGATTAAGCAAGGGGGTGGGCAATTACTTTTTCCATATAGGACCAGGCAGTTTTGGAAAGCTTTTTTACCATAATAAATTAAATCATCATTTAAAACCAACATGTTGTAGTAAGGGGGCAAATACTTTTTCACAATACATTCCTCTCACTGACAAATTCTTCTTGTTGTTCATGGCTGCAACAGTGACTGTTTTCTAATGCTGACAACAGTAAAGAAAAAGTATGAAAGATTACTTTAAATCAGTAGAAACTGTCCTCACCACAACAGAATGCCATTTACTCTTGTTTGTACTGGATATTTTTTGATAACATCTGTTAAAAATGAAAATGGTGGGGCTCAGCTGTAATGTCATGTCACCCAACCCAAGGGTGAGCGGTTTAATTCCCATTCCTGCCAAGCTACATGTCAAGGTGTTCTTGGACAAGACACAAAACTCCATAGTAGCGCCAACATGTACTGTCTGGCAGCTGTCCAACAACAATTTACCCAAGGGGATCAATAAAGTATGAGACATTATTATTATTATTATTATTATTATTATTATTATTATTATTATTATTATTATTATCATGTCTGCATCGTGCTGACAGGAAGAGTTCTGAGATTTCCTAATATTTTTATGAATGTTATAATAATCATATCATAATCATCATTTCTATGAGATTTTTTACTGTTCTGGTTCATTGTTTTACACGTCAAGTCATTAAAAACCAATCATCAGGGCCAAGTGGTCATACTCAGGAAAAATGAACCCTACTAAAAGGGATTCTCAGATATCTGATACCTCACCTTGTGAATTTTTGTAGCTTATGGTCCAAACCATTCAAAGCTGAGTTCTGACTGAACACGAAGGAAATCGTCACGTTATTTTAATGAGTTTCAAAAATTAAGTCTGTCGTTATTCACAAACAAATTTTTAATATGTTAGCTGTAATTAGCTAGCGCTGTACTAGCTAGTGGTATATAGCATGCTGTAGCTAGCTAGAGTGTGAGTGGAGTCTATGGATGTATTATGAGAGTTCAATACAGCGCTGCCTCTTCAGCCAATTTGTCCTAGTGGCCAGATGTGATACTGCAAAGAAAAACTTTCCAGCAACGAGAGTGGGCACCATGTTTTGGTCTTGTATCCGGTTCTCATAATACATCTATGGTGGAGACCCCTCTGCTTTCTTCTTTCTATATATTCATGAATTAGAATAAGAAAGTCAGAAGGTAAATACAAATATGTTTCTCCAGTTGATACATTTTCAGTATTCACCAAAGTTGAGTTTGTGTACTTTTGGGTTTCATATTGACTTACCATGAAATCTCACCAATACTTGCTTTATGTACAGTTTAAACACAGATTTTAGGCACTGTGACAAATTTGTCTCACACTGGGTTATGTGGTAAATGTCAAATGACAATTTCAACTGTATCACTATGAGAGAAGCTAAAGCAAGCATGTATATTACAGTATACTACTTCTGACAGACAGACAGAAAGTTGTTATTTTCCTGTGGATGAAAACACTCACAATTCAGGAACAG
Organism: Sandelia bainsii; assembly: GCA_032362345.1. NCBI lineage: Eukaryota > Metazoa > Chordata > Actinopteri > Anabantiformes > Anabantidae > Sandelia > Sandelia bainsii. The sequence goes on from JAUMHL010000010.1 coordinate 1,896,446, forward strand.
TCTGAAGTAATTTTATTTTTGTTTGTTTGAAGTGTTAACAATATTTTTTGCACTCAAAACTTCAACTGCATCTTCATTTCCACATACATTTTGATGGTTCTATCATAGCCACCAAGTAGATCTTTAATGGTAATAGTGAAGATTATTGTACATGTATCTGGATACATATCACTGATTGTTTAATTCCACAATGTGTCATTGTAATTTGTAACTGATTGCCAACATGAATATATGTCATTTGTAAAAGTTGATGCTTACATATTTAACACAGATGTGTAAAAGACAGCTTAATTACTTTGACATCTACAGGATATGGAAGGATTGCAGCTATGAGCATACACCTGTTGCCCTACTTATACGCTGAATCATAAAGGACACAAAATATATAATATTAGAAATGGGCCAAAAGAATGTCAGGAATGTAGAGATTGTTTTATTTGATGATACATTTCAGTGCATGTCTTATGTTATAAAGCTATCTCACATTTTTTGCTGTAAACTACTTCAAATTCAGATCTACTTTAAATTCACATCATTAAATTTTTTCATTTCAAATATTTTGCTTCTGTGTTTTGAGTCTCTTGCTCAACATTATGGCTGAGAAAACTCACATTTCCCATAAATCGCAGTCCCAGCTATCAATGTCTAAATACTTGTTTGGTCGTCATTTGCTAATTAATGTTAACATGTCACAATGAACTACTTACAGTTTGGTTGTGTCATTTTTTAGTCTTTTTTTATTAATTAAAAGTAATTAATGGTTGTCATTTGCTTTTCTTTGATATTCCATTTTGCCAGATCACAACAAATACATAAAAACCAGCCAAGGGCTTCAAGTGACCCAAATGTGCATATGCAAATATGTCACAGTACATTTGTTTCCTAGTAATGACCCCATCTGTCCCCTAGTTGTGCTTCGTCCTCTCTCTCTCTCTCTCTCTCTCTTTCTGCAGGTATCCTTGACCTTGGAGCTGTAGTTACTGGTCCTACCAACCTGCCCAGTGCCTCGTCTGCTGCTC
>JAUMHL010000010.1:1929019-1946283 GCA_032362345.1 Sandelia bainsii
GGTAAATCCTGCTTTCTTATTGGCGAGATGGCTTTGAGGTTCAGGGGCGCAAAGTGGCAGGCACCTTCAAAGTTTCTGCAGGAACTTTTCTAGTTCACCTCTAAACTGGCTCCTTTGTTAGATTTATATCTTATTCTTCCATCAACTTTAATGCGGCCCGAATGGAAGGTCGCACCCACACAAATGATACATCAAATCGACCGGCTTGGTCCCGGGATGTGTGCTATTACTTTTCTTGTTGATTTCTTGCATATTTTTAATTTTATTCAACTTTTTCCATTTTTTGGTCAAAAAATGGCACTTTTGAGAGCTACTCCCTCCATTCATCATTGTCCTGTGTCGTCATACTTTGTCCTAGAAACGTAATTAAATGAGTCTAGACACTTTCAGCTTTGTCCCTGTAAAACTGTATTTTTATATCTTTTATACTTTTGGAGTTATGGCAATTTTAGTTTTAAAAGAGTGTTAAAAACTTCTCAACTTCTCCATTAGTGTGTATTGGGGAATTTTTACTGTTAGACCGGGTGACGTCACGCCCGCTCTAGCATTCCCGTTTCAACTTTAATCAACTTCTCTTTGCTTCTTTTCTTTTCTTAGTCAGTCAATTTTCTTCTTTCTTAAACAAATTGTACATAAAAACGGAGGAAAACTTGTCCTCTGTCCACCCATATGCTTTTTATAGTGACAGGACTTGCGGTTTTCAAACTGCTGGATTTTGACCGTTTCAGCTGAAAAAGCATGTATGTGTGTTAATTTCACAAGATGGCGGCGCGGACAGGCAGCTGTGTGTCTGTCTGTTTTGTCCGGCGCCTGGTTTGTCAGACGGGACGGGAGCTGGGCTGTGTTTATGTTGCTGAACGGTAAGTTGTGTTTAAGTGGTAGTTAGTGGATGAAAATATAACGTAGGAACGGATAAATAACGACACTGTAGTCGGACGCTTTACTAACGCTGTGAAGTTAGTTGTTGTCGCGGCGTTTATAACACCGAACGCAGGATATGGACGGTATTTTTAGATAAACTAACAGATAACAACTTAACGACTAAAATGCGGTGGTTATGTTTTGACTGTGTTAGAAGTTTCTGTCGGTTCCTTCACGATACGTTCAAATCTGCGCTGTGTGATTAACTTACTGTAGAGTAACGTAGCAGGACAGAGAAGCTAACTGTAGCTAGCTGGAAGCTATTTTACCAATGCAAGACTGACAGCAAGTGAGCAAAGTCGTTTTCCTTAAATTGGGAACAGTACAGCTCCAACTTCAGACTCAGTACTCAGTTTAAAGTTCAAGTACTTGAATAAAAATACTCCACCAGTAGTAAGTAGTAACTAAAACCAGTCAAATCAATGTACTCAGGTAATAATAATAAGTGAAAATACTCCAGTAAAGTACTAAAGTATTCTTGAGTGCAGCACCTAACTGTAAATGTACTAAAGTTACTGTGATGTGTGTTTTAGATGGGAGAACATTAGAATCACAGGGTTCTGTCTGTTTCCATAAAGTTTACCTAGGAGTGTTATGCATAGTATTAGTTTAGTTCATTTATAGAGCACCTGTGTCTCTGAAAGGTTTCATACCTTATGTCATGTTGTGTAGAACATAATACATATTATGCAGGCGTCTGCTACATGATATAGCAAAGGCCATGTTGTTCTCCCTGCTTAGACTAAATTTCAAGTGTGTTGACTGAATATTAATCCTTAATCCATATATAAATTTAAGAAACCATAGAGTAAACATTTGTTTATGTATTTGCTTACTGTAGAAGGCTGAGACAAGCAGGCAAAGGAGTGTGTCTGTGTGTGTGTGATTTCTCTCTTTACTACCACCAGTTTTTTCTTTATCACCGAATCATTAATAACTGACATGACTTTTTCCTCTTGTAGAACCGTCTGCTACACTGTCCTTGCTGTCCACATGAACTGTACTCCAGGATTCAGAAGTAGATGGTAAATATGTTCAATATTTGTCAGTGTATCCACTAAAACCTTTCTGTCATATTTATTACTTCTGTTACAACTACACTGTTAATTGATTACCTTTTGTCATTCTTTCATTAAGGAGATCTGTACCAGGTGTGTATTAGTTTACCTGCATCTGCATCTGCAAAATATGTTTAAAACGACTTTCAACTATTTATATTCTGATCATAAAAACAAACTACAGACAGCATTATGTTATAGATAACCACTAGTTTAGGAGGGGAAAAAACAAGAGCTCTGAGTCAAGAATTCAATTCAGTTTATTTATATAGCAACAACTCACAATTCAACACTGCCTCCTGAACGTAACCTAGGAACTGGTTCCACAGGAGAGGAGCTTGATGGCTAAAGGCTCTGTCTCCCATTCTTCATTAACTACACTGTAGAGGCTACATGTCCTAATGCATTCTTCCTCTATCTTGCTGTGCTTAGTAATGAAACTTTCTGTGTTGGCAGAGACACTCCTCCTTCTCCTGAAAGGTCTACAGTGACGAGTCAGTCTCCACTCCAACCACCTGCAAAGACATTTCAAAGTAAGTGATAAAATATGTTGTATTTGCTTCTACACATGCTGAACAGATGCAGTAAAGTCACAAAGAAATAATTTACAATGTCTTTGTTCTTGTCTGACTATAGGCCAGTCATCATCATCATCTGCCCCCAGCTGTCATCCTCCTCAGCGTCCAAAGAAAGAGATGGGAGGTGGAAAAGGGAACATGAGAGGACAGGGTCTGTGTTTTCTCATGCACACGTGTATGTATTTTGTTTGTTTTACTCTTATTGTGATAGCACCATTTTCTGTTTAGTAGTGTAAAACTCTGCTGGGTCATGTGGCTCTGTGACCAGATAAAAACAGGTACATTTCATCCAGTGTTTCCCACACAAACAGTCACAAGAAAAAGTTAGCACTTTGCATTTGCAGCTTCCTGCTTTTCTACATAGATTGAAATGTGACCTGATCTTCACCAAAGTCACAAATATAAACACACACAATATTTATAAGCTGATAAAACACAAATAGTCCTGATCTTTGTTATCTTTCTGTTGATATTTGCGACTGATGAAAATCCAATCACATTTCATAATCAGTTCATGCAGAAAACCTGGAAATTGCAATTAGCATCACAGCTTATTCTCGCCATTGTAGACAATACCCTCACCCACTCCGGCACATTTGGCCACTCATTTTTTTTAAATTGTTACAAAGAACATAACTGTAAAGACACAACAGCTTCCTCTCGTTCTATTGCTCCTGTTTGTTTATGCTCTTACAAGAGAACTGACGGGCATAACAAAGTATTAATAACCTATATCTGCACGTTGTCGACAAACACAGGGACGGATTTAATAATTTCAGTAGCAACATTGACCCTTTCTTAACACTCATATTAATACAACTGTTCCATCAGCTTTCTGGGGAGTCTTGTTCTGAACAACAACATGCCAGTCAAACATTAAGTAAGAGGTATCACACCTCTAGATAATCAAAGTGGACTGTATGTTTCTATACTTCCAAACGCTCAACAAAGTGAGACCTCTTCTCTTGTGTGATGATGTTCTCAGTCATATTATTTTGAATCTTCTGTGTATGTTTCTGTTTGTTTCTGTTGGACTCTAGCTGCTCCCTCATTTACTTTGGTCAAAGTCAGAACAGTTTTCTTCTATCCTCAAAATTTTGTAAATATTCTAATGTAAATCTTACTTCATGCTTATTTGTGCATGTGTGTGTAACTTTGCACCAAGTGCTTTGTATAATTATTCAGTATTGATATTCTTCAATAAACACCATTAAATGAATTAATGTGTACGTATCTCATTAAGACAGTGACTAATGATCAGCAGTGATCAGTAAAATGTCAATTAAGTCTTCAGCTTGGTAACAAATACTTGTTAAAATTTGACATAAATAAGAATTGAGTAAAATTAAAATATTTTAAAAATGTAGATTTTTAAAATTAATTAAATGACGTAAGTCATTTCTGGGATATTGTCTATATGCACTTAGTGTAGTTAAATGCCTTACATTAGGAATTGTGCTTTGTTTTTCTCTCTGGTCAAATGTAGTAAATAATTAAAACATCACTCACTCTCTACCACTAAACTCTTATGATAATTGGAAGAAAACTGAATAACAAAGTATGACACATTAAAAAGTGAAAAATTAAACCTAATTACCTTTGATTTCATATCATCAACTTTGCGTTGACTGGAATTCGAACCAGGATTCAGGGAAAAAATGCTGGATAAACAGCACCATTCAGGAGTTTGGAGAGCACCAATTTCATGGGCTGTCACTGTGTTCCAACTATACGTGACTGGCGCCCGCACGGGAGTTTCGAGTTTGCATCCCGGTCATGGTCAACTGGCAACTGCACACCAACATTAATAATGATTTTAAACAGACACACACACAAAGAGAAGAGTTATTCACTGTATGTTTCTAAACATGACTCAGCATTTCTATTCTCTCGGTTCCTATTCTATTTAATTTATAATCATTTCACACAAACACACACAACTGACTCCACCCTGAGAGTTTTTATTTTATATTGTTTCATGTGTGTGTGAGTTGGTTTGGACTTGAGACACGTCGCATGGTGTAACAGATGTCGCTCCTGATTGGCTGAGGCTTCATCAAGCTGGCTCCCAGGTTCAGGGGCATTTCTTCCACACACAAAAACCACACAGGATGAGCTCTGTGGATTCCCACCACACATATTATACATCAAAATGACCGGCTCGATCATGGCATGTCCGCTATTATGGTTAGTTGGCATTTTGAGTTACCATGGCAACATAAATCGCCAAAAACCGCACACCTTGAGCCCACAGGACAGACTGTTGTGGTTAGAAATGACAACTCTGTTTACAGATAAACACATCATTCAGTTCAGCCTACAGACTGTTAAATGAAATTCAATCAAAAACTGTCTGCACCCACTTCTCTATATTTTATTATATGAACATGCAGTTGTTGTGGTTACTGATGTCATTCAGGCGATAGAGTGGCTTTGTATATTACTGTGGAGTAGGGGGAGGAGTGGTTGTACTGCAAAGCGAGAGGAAGTCGGTGAGTGAATCCTTGTATTATGTAATATTTGGAGTTAGCACAGAGGATTAGTCATGCATCTCTCACATCAAAGCAGAACAGAATGTGTAGAGCAGCAGATTAACAAAAATGATATTTATAATCACAACACAAGCTGCATACTCATGAATTCCAAAACATCTTCACTGACACTCACTTGAATTTCTCCCTCCTGCCTCTGTGTTTGTCCGTCTCTCTAAAACAGTGGCCTAGTCTGTGATGCAGAGAGCCCATTCAGATTCATCAAAGCCCCTTTCATATCCTGACAGTCACACTATACATGAACGCGCACACACACACACATACAGAGAGAGAGAGTGTAAAACCTGTATGATATTTTAATTGGATTCATGCAATGTGTCTTGTAAAGTATACCTCATACTTCTATCTAATGCATGTGGTGATGAGGTGTAGGATGTGGATGAATGTGTTTCAGGAGTATGAGGGTTTGTGGTGACTTGGTTTCTCATTAGATGGGTGAAGTCAGAGCATGTATGTCTGTGTCTGATAACAATTGTCTGTAAGGGACATCTCCACCCCCATTTAGGAGGGGTAGGATGTAGGATGATAACAGGGAGCAGACCTCACCCACCCAAACAGACCCTTTACAATGTGACACATCAATGAAGGTCATGGCTATGAATAGTGTAAAAAGGGGAAAAACTATACTTACTATACTCTCTATTCAGTTATTCATTTCTTTATATCTCTGTTCTGCAAACATCACACAGCACTATACAAATGTGTACTTTAATAAAAAATTAAAGTGAAGACATGCACAGATCTATTAATTCTTTATAGATCAGTTATAAGACATTAATGAGACCAGGTTTCAAGTTGTTGCCAACCTCAGGGCAAAAAGATGCTGAAGTAAAGACAGGATAGATAGATAGATAGATAGATAGATAGAGATGTGATTTTAGTACCGCACAGGTCTCTCAGCAACTTCTACTTGCTGTTGTACTCCTGTAACTGTGTGGAGAGGAAGAAGGTGAAAAACATAGGGCAATGAAAAGTGCAAGATATTTTTCACCAGTGGAGCTTGTAGCCATGCATCTAAGACAGTGGACAGTAAGTGTTCTCCTCTGTTACAAGGCTCTGCCAGGCCAAAGCAAAGCTCTACCCAACCCAACGCATGTGGATGTAAACACCACTCACCAGGGTGACTACCCGCTGACAGTCGACATTAGGTGTTATGGTATCTCTATGGCCACTCTGGCCCAGGGGAATGCAACTAAGTGGGAACTTCCACTATGTAAGAACCATGAGACCTCCATGTGGTGGTGTGAGTACTTTGGCTTGGGCAGGTAAAGCTTTTGGCAAGCAAACCACAGTCGTAGTGGATGCATAGGCAACACTCCCAGTAGCACAACCACTGACACTGACAAAAATACAGTCAGTATTTGAAAGGAAACTCTAGGGAAGAGCGCCCAGAGAATCTTGTTCATCTGCTTCAAGTTCTGAATTGAGTGACAAGTGAAGTAGCTATGGTTAAATTTCTAAATCATCTGAGTTAAGAGACCGTATTGGACCCTTATCCAGGAAGGCTGAAATCTCATTGGACAGAACAGTAGAGTGACAGCTCAAACACCCTTCATAAACAAGCGGGCTGGGTCCTCAACTGGAGGTGGAACCTGAACTCTAGAGTACTGATCATCCACAGACTTGAGGTGTATTGAAGCCAACAATTGATATGACCAAAGAAGAATGCTGGCATTAGTTCGGCCTCAGGTTTTGAGAATTTGCCTGCTTATTTAAGACCCTTAAGTTCTGTATGTATCCAAGACATTTGTCCACTATAGGATTGCATCCATATCCATTTGAGTGATAATGCTATGATAATGTTTTCAATTCATATTAGCATGCTTGTCATTACTCGGGGCAGTTATTTTAGAACAATGCCAGTGCAACCAGTGATTTGTATGAATAAATCTTTGATTTTGCACTTTGTTGTGGAGAAATGAATCAATCTACACTTGATCTGTGGTGCTCTAAAATAGATTAATCACTGTTGCAAAGCTGCATATTATCTTTTAATGTCTGGAAGTTGAGTCATAGATTCCAGATAACTTCACCTGGATGACAGAATGTTCACAGACATTATCTTTTAATGAAAATATCGTAATATCTCAATGGCAGTGGTTTCTATGGAGACAGCAAATGTCTTAATGTTACCTCCTCTTACATTTTGACAGAGATTGGAGTTATTTTCACTGGCTCCCAAATAAAAAAAATAAAATAAAAAAATTAAGGCCATGGGGGCTTGTGTTATTCTGTCATAACACAAGGCTACAAATAGCTAAGAGGAAAACCAAATCTTGCCCTTCTTCATTACATAATTTTGTGTTTTCTCAGGTTGTTCTTTGATATGTTTTGTCTCTATGTGTCAATCATCATATTCTCCTCCCACCTGTCACTGTAGCTGAATCATGAAAGAGACAGTTGGAGACAGAGTGGCTCATTCAGAGCATCCAGCTAATGGCTTGTGATGATGAGGACTTTAACAAAGGAGTGTTGGTAGAGACAGCAACAAAGAGCCAAACAGTGTTACATAAGGCCATCACTAGCTAACTCTACACATCCTTTGCCAATGACTAATAAATGAATCTTTATTCATAATCTGATTATGTTTACATGCATTTGCTAAGCACATTTCTTCTCTATGCCACCACTGCATCCCAATCTCCCTCATTAAAAGTTTATAAAACCAATTAAAATGTTGTAAAAAATTGTTCAAACCAGTGCCTCAGCAACACAGTGGACATCTTCTAAATGTAAACCACAAGTCCTCAACAATTCTCTCAGTGCGTCTAAGAGTCTATAGCCATGCTAGCAGCTCAGTGAGACATTAGAACACTGGTGGGGTATGTGAAACAGGGATACCCAAGGTGGCTTATTAAAAGAAAAAACTGGTTAATGAGAACTCTGTGATAATGTTGGGATTTGAATCAGAGATGAGCATGTAAAAATATGAATCATTTGAAAATATTGAAGCCAAGATTTTATATGTAAGATTAAATTTAAAAAATGAAGGGTACCTAAACCAGCCCAGAACCAGTATAGGAGAGGGTGTCTGAGCCACAGAAAGTCATTGATGACTATTTTATGTTTGTCTGATGCATTTTGACTGTTTTTTGTTAGAGTTTTTGAAAAACTTATATTACATGGTGGGGACTAATCTGACCCCATTGTTGAAGAATTTTTCAACCACACCATCCTCCGGGAAAGATGGATACTTTTGCATATTGTATATAACAACTGTTTGTGTGCCAATGCATCTGGTTAATGTTTATATTTCAGTAGATAATAAAATGTTGACATACTGGTGAAAAAAGGAGAATGAGACAGCTTTATATTATTTTAAAATGGGAATTTTTATTTATTTTTTTCTATGTATGATATGACAGACTGATACAAAATATTTTCCATCTGTAAAGTGACAGTAGTAACATGATAGTGAAGTTTGTTTGTTATAGTCATTGATCCTATTTCAGTTTGATGGAGCAATAATAATTTCATGAATATTTACCATACCATATTAATACTTATCTTATGCTTATGTTAATGTATGGTCAAAAATCAATGCTTTAAATTATTAAAAAAAAAACTGCTCTGTCTTACGTGAGCCTGAAGGACAAAGTTTAATGCACTGTGGTGACAGGTAGTTCAGTTGTCATAGTTTTTATAAAAATGAAGTGGCACTTGTACTGCTCAGCTACTGATACAATGCACTGGCTGAAGCCAGGCCCAAAGTTATGCAGTAATCTGTAAAAGCTCCATGTGGATGGAAACTCAAAACAGAGAGCAAACAATATATCCTCGATGAATTCTATCAGCCAGTGTTAGGCAGGTCTGTCCTTCACAACACACTGTAGTGTTTGTTTATCATCTACTGCATGCACTCTGGGTGGTGTCAACAGAGCACAACTAAATAGTCATCACTGAAAAGAGTCATGCCCAACTCGGTCAGTTCATGTCATTGCAGATTGATATGACCAATTTGTGATGAGGCATCAATAAAAACATTACCTTTAACAATCAGCTCAATTCACAATACAATCAAATGCATAGAAAGATTTTAATGGACCTGGTGAAGGCCTGAGACAAAAGTATTAAAGGTTTTTATTATCATTATTATTATTGCTGTTGAGTGTTGATTGTTGCCAAATAATTATATAAACTGTTAAAATGTGCTTTAATAAAACCAACTCCCACTTTTATATTGTTCAAATTTCTATTTTGGATAGGTATTGACCTTGTTATCTATCTGTCTAGATTTTGATAAAGTAGACTGTCATACATTAAACACTAATAATAAGAACATATTTTAGATTATTACATATATAATTAAACTATAAAGATAAAGTAGGCTTATTTGAAGGAGGCGCGGACCTGACGACCCTTCAAAGGTTGAGGAGGCCGGCAGTTGTCCATCATGAAGCAAGGATTTTCTCCTTCTCCACTAAAGAGGAGGCTACGGAACTTGGTCATCTGATGAGTAAGAGGAGACAAAGTGAAAAAAGAAAGAGAGAGAATTAAGAATCAAGAATTCAGTCTGATTTACTTCACATTGTTTAATTCACATGTCTGAAATTTAATTCAAATACATAATTGAAACAACATTCTATATTATATTTATTAATCAGAGGTCAATTTAGATATATAGTGTTGAGATGATAATAATTACAACTCCAATTCCAAAAAAAGTTGGTATGCTGTGTAAAATCCATATCCAAAAACAGAAAGCAATGATTTGCAAATCTCATAAACCCATATTTTTTTTACAATACAGCATACATATTAAATGTTTAAACTGATGAAAAAATTGGAAATTTTGAAATTGATGGCAGCAACTTGTCTCAAAAAACTTTTACTAAAAAGGAAAACCTGGAAGAACATTCTGCAACTAATTAAGTTAATTGGCAACATGACAAGCTATAAAAAGAACATCTTAGAGAGTCAGATCCTCTTAGAAGTAAAGATGAGCAGAAGTTCACTAATCTGTGAAAAGCTGTGTGTACAAATTGTCAAACTATTTCAGAGTAATATTATTCAATGTAAAATTGTAAAGACTTGGAATATATCATCATCATCTACAGTGCATAATATCATCAAAAGATTCTGAGAACACAGTTCACCGTGCCATCCAAAAATGTTTAAGCTCTATCATGAAAAGAAGAAGCCGTATATGAACATGATCTAGAAATGCCAGTATCTTCTCTGGGCCAAAGCTTATATAAAATTATCTTTGGCAAAGTGGAAATCTGTTCTGTGGTCAGAAGAATCTAAATTTGACATTCGTCTTTTTGGAAAACGTGGGTCCTCTGGACTAAAGGGGAGAAGGAGCTTCTGACTTGTTATCAGTGCTTACATAAATGTGACACTAGAAACATCAATTAATCTAATGCATTCCAGCACGACTGTTCCACGCATTATGAGCTCATCAAAAAAACATAGCGGAATGATCACCTGATAACCTCCACAAAGATTATAATCTTCTGGAAAAGTAGAATTAGAAGTAGAATTCATGCCAGAGCTGCTGTAATGCATTGCATTTGATTGTACAGGTGTATCTAATGAAGTGGCCAGTGAGTGTAAATCATTTCTGCAGCTGTTTGATGAATACCAGTGTTTAACACAGAAAATATCCACTTTTCTACAAGTAGCTGTGTGCAGCTCTGTCATCACACAGTATGGATGTTTCTGCAGAACTCCTGGTCACAAGATTAGACTGAGGATGATAATGTTGATGAAAAATACATGGAAAGACACCACATATATGTCACATATAAGACCTGGATGTCCTGTAATTTTCAACTCCTCAATTCAGACAAGGCAGAGGTTATTCTATTTGGGCGTCAAAACCTCAGAGACATGTTATCTTATCATATTGCTACCCTAGATGATAGTGTTGGCCTTAAGTGCTACTGTGAGGAATTTGCGAATTACCTTTGACAGAGGAGTTATTCTTTACCTCATATATAAAAGAAATCTCCAGAACTGCCTTCTTCCACCTAAGGAATATTTCTAACAACTAGTCCACGCATGTTAATTCTATACTGGACTACAGTACTGTCATATCTTAAAGACTTCATAGTACCATTTTATCCCAGCAACACTTTGCTCTCATAGCTAGTCTACTTGTGGTTCCTAGAGTTTCCGAATGTAGAATGGGAGGCAGAGCCTTTAGCTATCAAGCTCCCAGTTCCCAATCCAGGTTCAGGAGGCAGACACCCTCTCTACTTCTAAGAGTAGGCTTAAAACTTTCCTCGTTGATAAAGCTTATAGTTAGAGATGGCTCAGGTGACTCTGAACCATCTCCTAGTTATGCTGCTATAGACAGTCTGCTAGTGGACCTCCTGCAATACACTGAGCTCCTCTCCTCTCCCCTCCTCTCTGCTCCTGTCCACTCTTGCCACTATTGCATGCCATTAACTTTGTGTCTTCTCTCTCCCGTAGTTGTGTTTTGTCCTCTGTCTTCACATCTCATGATTCCAGTGTGCAGTTACTGGTCCTTCCAACCTACCAAAGTGTTTTGTTTGCAGCTTGTTGTTGTTCTCTTGTTGTCTGCTGCTCTTTTCTCTCTCCTGTTTCCACTTACCCCAACCAGTCGAGGCAGATGGCCACCCACCCTAATCCTGGTTCTGCTGGAGGTTTCTTCCGTTAAAGGGAGTTTTTCCTCTACACTGTCACCTAAAGCTTGCTCAAGTATGATTGTTGGGTTTTCTGCATAACTCTACATATAGTTATATTCTGTGAGGGCTTAAACCTTACACTGTAAAGTACCTTGAGATGACTTTTGTTGTGATTTTTTGTGATATATAAATAAAGTGAATTGAATTGATTTTATGTAGATGAAACAATATGTGAAGCATGTGTTAATTACTTGTGCGGAGCTGACGCTGACTGGCTCCTTAAGGACGATCCAGGTGACACTCTCCAACAGGGGAGGTGTGGTCAGAGAGCCCTCATAAGTCCAATAATCCAGAGAACCGGGAAGAAGTGTCTTTGGGTCAAAGTTACCAAAGGTGGTCTGCTTACCCTGAAGACATCAGAGAAAGAAGATGTACAGAAAGAAAAGAAGGAATACAAACCAAGTTGTCAGTTCCCGAGCTTACAAACTACTGTTTATATAGAGCATTTACAGTCAAAAAGGCAGTTTTTTTGGAACTGAGGTAAAGCTGTTTTTACCTTTGTCTTAATAGCATCCAAGGCATCCAGAACTTTCTGAAGCCTGGGGTTGGCTGCACCAATCTGAAGCGGAAACAGATACACACCAAATTCAAATAGCAATACAATTTTCACAGAGTGGTCATCATTTAGTTTGTTTTTATCTTACACAGACCCTTTGCAGGGCATGAAAACTTTAAACGTCATTCCACCCCCTGCCTACAGTGCAGTAACAGACCCAAATCCCAAATCCCAAAACCCAAATCACTGATGACTCACCTTGAGAAAGACCCCAACCACAGCAAGGCCATCAGGCTGGGTGGCTGCCTCTCCAAAGCTAGGGTACTTTGTGTTCCAGTGCACCAGGTGAAGCTAAGAAGTAAAGAAGTAAAGGTTGACCACCAAGGTTAAACACAGTACTTGTTTTTATGGCCTAAAATAGTCACATTTCAATACACTTGATCCAAAAAACTGAAATTAAACAACTGGGCATTCATCGATTGCAGTTTTTAATTATAACCCTCCAAAATTATTGCAGTGTCTTTCAAGGTAGCTGTGCCCCCAGCATCAGTACTCTGCCAGTCCCCAGTGATATGGAAAAATATTGTATATGAAAACTAAAAAGTATCATTATTAACTAATAAGTAACATAGATTCTTCTCAATTCAGGTAACTCCAGAAGCTCCAGCTCATTACCTCACAGGGGTACTTGATTCCGTTGACAGTGTGCTCGGAGCCACTGTCATCACTGCTTCCCCAGTGGAAATGAAACTGCTTCAGACGGTACTTTCCAGAAATAGGGCCCCCAGTCAAGGCTGGTTAGAATGAAAAAACGGAATCAATGAAGATGCAAAGGTCATCAAGAAAAGACAGATTTAATGTCAATTATCTCTCTCTCTGACACTACGGACATCTGCAACAAAAACACAATAACTTAGAAACACAACAATCCAACTGATATGTTCCAAATTCAATTACACATATGCAAAATGTGATATATACAGGAGGATACTGAAGGTGAATGGGGTAAGTACAAATAATTTGTTTAAATATTTTTTAAGTCAGAATTTGTGATTTAATTAATTAACTAGAGAAGTCTTTAGTTGGTGAGAGGAAGCCAGAGTACCCAGAGAAAACCCACAAAGACATAGGTTGAACATGCAAACCCCACACAGACAGGCACCCGGCCAAGCCACAGATTTGAACCCGGGTCCTTTTGCTGTGAGGTGACAGTGCTAACCACTACACCACTGTGCCACCCAATTGTGTAATTAATTCATGATGAATATGAATATGTTGAAAGCTGCAGGGTGAGGTGCTGCAGATATACCATTACCTCGACATAATGAAACAAAGTCGGTCAGGGTTAACTGAGCACTGATGTCATGACACACTCTTATCTGCTACTGCACAGACAGCATGGGTGGAGGCATCAACAAGACATACAGGATAAATAAAGTTACATGGAACACATATTAAAAAGTCACCCTAGTTACATAAATGAGGGGTCCAAAACATTAGAAACATCTCTTAATATAATCCACTCCAGTACGACTCTATAACCCACTATGAAATCAATAATAAACATGCTTACTGGAACTGTCTGTGTCGTCCACATAATCCACCTGAAAGGAGTGTCCATTGTTCAGAATGCCCTTGGCGTTGGACTGGTCATACCTGAGTTTCAGATGCTTCAGAGAGGAGTCATACTTGGCCTCCTTCGGAATAATGTTGATGGGAGACTGCCTGAGCCCATCATTAGCTACAGGGAACTCTCCTGCCCATGAATCAGGACCTACAATACAAACACATATTCCAATAACAAATGTGAATTTGTTAACACATCTCTTTTTCCTCTTGTGTATTTATCTCTTATTGTTTTGTGATGTAGAAAAAATATTCAGATCCATATCTGATACAATACCACAGTTGAAAACAATTAAATAATTAGTATGCCTAATCCATTCATAATAATGATTCCACATTAAATTACAGGTGATTTAATATGTATGTAGACTTTGATGTTGAAGTTCATTCTGAGAGCTCAGACAACTCTGGAAATAATCACCTTTTAAAAGTATGAGATATATTTACAGCAGTAAAACAGTAGCTGAATCCTGGTATACTGACAACAAATTCTAGAAAATGCAAGGTTACAGTTTAATTGTTCAGTTAAACCTATTCGGAATTATACTGTATGTAAGTGTGATTCCGTGGTAATGCAATTCAAGTGGTTAAATAATTGTGAATGGAAGATTAACAACTACAGTATAAACTGCTGTTTGCATTAATGAAAAACAGAGTTCAGAGTGTGGCGGCATGTTCTTAACCTGTTACTTAGGCACATGAACATCTAGTTAGTACATCAGACCCTGCTGAAAGCCCGGAGACCCTCACCGTTAGTTGGTCCGTATCCCCATCCATGAGACATGTCTGTAGCTTCTGTATGCTATCCTGATAATACAAAAGAATGATCAAAGTAATTCAGTTAGTTGGCAGAAAAAGGCAGACGAGACGATGACGATCTGTTGACAGACAGCCGCTGAAATGCTGCTGCTGCTGCATTATATAGTATCTGTCAGTCCTCACAGCGGTGGGTTTGGCTTCCCGGTGCTGTAATCAGGACAGTGCAGCCATCCAAAGATGCGATAGTGGCGCCCTTCACGCCTGGAACTCAACTCTCCTCCCGTCTCCTCTTCTTTCCTGTAGTACAGGCCTACTCAGGCAGACTGTTGAATGATGCGATGGTTAGCCTATTTTATCCCGGAGGCACGTCTCTCCATGCAGAGGCAGATTAGATGCGCGCACATCATCCGCACGCATCCATCATATCCATCTCGACACCCCGCGCTGCTCTCAGCTGTGTTACGGGATCAGTGTTTGAAGCAGCCCTGGGAGCATCGTACGGTACAGCGGATTTAATCGCAATATCCTGAAGACGACATTTTCTTTTTACCCCTTGCCAGGCTTGGTTGATGTGGGTTCAGTATGTGCTGCTTTATGAAGGCAACATGCTGCATGGTACGTGCATATCTGAACCGACTCATGTGTAAAATACACGAGCCAAACCACACAGGAGGCTTAGTTTCTACACATTTACACACTGGCTCCTGGTGGATTCAGTTGTCCAAACTGTGTCCACTATAGGACAGGAACTGCTGACTTCACAACTATAAATCTATCAATTCATATAGGCTACATAGGTTTGACCATTGAAAACTAATTTAATGGCCTACAGTTAATACCAATTTCATTTATATATATTTTTATTTTTAATATTTAAAAAATATCATAAAAAGTGGCCACTCATTTACTAAATTGTGTCTGACTGATGTCTGACTAACCTAACTCATCTTTAAAAGAACAATAGATGAGTATGGTGTATCTAGTTAAAACACTGAGCGAACAATTTCACACCTTCAAGCTTCTAACTTCTTCAGAAGTTATGGTGGTCATGCTGTGCAAAGTAATTTCTGTTACTTCGACAAGAATCTTGGATTTTTTAAAAATGAATTAGGGTCTACTTGTTAGTGCATCTAAAATTTAAAATTTGCCCTGGACTGTTGAAAGTCCAGTTCAGAGCTTCATGAAGCAGCCTAGCAAGTATGCTAACACATACAAAGTAACTCTCACAGACACTATAGTGAACAAGACACTGACAACAACTACAATAACATAGGAGAAAGATATAAAGAAAAGAAAATCCAGGTATCTTACTAATACTCACATGTTTAACATTACTAATAGATTCAAATTGTTAATGATGATTTGTTATTAAGTATAATTAGCTGCATCAACTACACTTTCAAGGCAAGGCTTCCTTTCTCATCCAGGTTTGTTCCACTGATACATATTATACACCACTGAGTGTATGACATAAAAATGTTCTTTCTGTGGCTCCACTTGTTGGCAGCGTCCACAGTACACTGCTCCAGATTTTCATGCGTCACTTCAATACTACACACTAATAACACAATGTGTGTCGTGAAAATAAGTGAAGGATTTCAGGATTTAAAAACTCAACAATACTTTTTATTTTAATCATCTGCAGATTTAGGACATTTTTGTAAATCAGTGGCTGTGGACATAGTCTGTCACTGCTCCAGTTATTTGCTTCCATCTTGTGGCTCAGTAAGAGATAGCTGTGACACTCAGCACTTTTTATTTGTGATTACCTAACACACACACTGTATCCTCCTGAGATCCAGTAATTCATTTTTGTCCTCTGTGGGGGATGTGCTTCTTTTCAACATTTCAGCGACCATGTAGCCTACACTATTGAAACTGGTATTCTTGTATAGAGGACAGCCTAGTCTTTCCAGTGATATGTCATTTTCTGTCCATCATTTGTAAGGAAATAAAATTTTGAGTTTCAAAAAAGGACAGTAGGCCACACAGTTAGCAATTACTTACAGGTGGGATATGTGATTTCCAGTGAAGCAGAATTCTTCTCTGAGCAATTTAGATTGCAAATTTGAGCACATTGGTCTCAGTAGATGTATATCATTCTCAGGTAGAACACATTGGATATTGTTGTAAAGAATAATTATCATACTGTAAGTCAGAATGTTGAGGGCAGGCCCAGTACATACCTTTAAGATTACAAGGAAAACATTTGCCATAGCTATTAGGAACATCAAGATAAGTTTGTGCCAACCTAGCCTTCCTTAAGGCTTCAGATTCAGAGGACTGTTCAGTACTTTTCAACAACATATTTATCCTCACTTGGGGCATATTTATAATAAATCTTAACATTTTAACACAATTTAGTTAAGATACAAAAGACTATCTTTATTAAAAAGACAATCATCACAATGTGCTGTAAAGGAATCATCAAATTTCATTTTCAAAAATACCCTACCCTTATTTCAAGATTTGCCTGTTGTTCTTTTCTCTCTCCTCTTTCCACTCACCCCAACCGGTCGAGGCAGATGACCGCCCACCTTGGTTTGGTTCTGCTGGAGGTTTCTTCCGTTAAAGGGAGTTTTTCCTCTCCACTGTCGCCTAAGTGCTTGCTCAAGTGGGAC
>JAUMHL010000010.1:1946383-1969510 GCA_032362345.1 Sandelia bainsii
ATGACTCACCTTGAGAAAGACCCCAACCACAGCAAGGCCATCAGGCTGGGTGGCTGCCTCTCCAAAGCTAGGGTACTGTGATTCCGTTGACAGTGTGCTCAGAGCCTCTGTCATCACTGCCCCCTCAGTGGAAATTAAACTGCCAATACCAATATTAAGAGGCCACCTCAGTTACATAAATGAGTGGGCCACATTACAAAGACCTTTTATTGTAATGCAACGTACGACTCTACCACCCACCCTGACCTCAATAATAAACATATACCATAGTAGAATTATCACCTTTCTGTCACTTTCAACAAAAACTGAGGAATTGTAACATTGCAAAAGTAGAATTCATGACAGAGCTGATGTTTTGTCTTACATTAGACTGTACAGGTGTAACAATAACACCTAAGATTGACAGATGTGTATGAGATGTAATGATGTGCATGTGATGTGTGAATTAAAAAAAAAAAGAGTAAAAATCTTAACACCAGTGCTTACTGGAACTGTCTGTGTAGTCCACATAATCCACCTGGAAGTAGTGTCCACTGTTGAGAATGCCCTTGGTGTTGGATGGGTCATACCTGAGTTTTAGAGGCTTCAGAGAGGAGTCATACTTGGCCTACTTGGCGATAATGTTGATGGGAGACTGCCTGAGCCCATCATTAGGTACAGGGAAATCTTTTGCCCATGTGTCAGGACCTACAATACAAACACATATTCCAATAACAAATGTGGATTTGTTAACACAGCTCTTTTTCCTGTTGTGTAAGTAGACCACTTAGATGTCACTAACACGTCATCTCAATTTTTCAGTTCAGATGAAACATACGGATCCTTTACATTACTACAGCTGAAAAAAATTATCTATTCAAATATTCCACATTCAATGAAAATTACTTATATCTACTTCACTAGTAGTTCACTATTGTTACTGCTGATATCTCTATTAAATAATTAGAATGCATAATCCATTCATAGTAATGGTTCTAGATTAAATTATAGGTGCTTCAATATGTATGTAGACTTTGATGTTTAAATTCATTCTGAGAGGTCATTTATACTCGTATTCAAAACTAATAACCTTTTAGAAGTATGAGATATATTTACAGCTGTCACGGTTACCACTTTACTTCCAGGTTTTATTTTATTTAACAGCAGTAAAACAGTAGATGAATCCTGAGATATTGCCAATAAATTCTAGAAAATGCAAGGTTTGCAGTTAAATTGTTCAGTTAACCACAAAATACATTCTGAAATGATTACACTGTATGTAAGTATGCTTCTGTGGTAATGGAATTGAAGTGGTTAAATAGTTGTGAATGGAAGATTACCAACTACAGTATAGGCTGTTGTTTGCACTAATGAAAAACTGAGTTCTGAGTGTGGCGACATGTTAACCTTAACTTGTTACTCATGATCTCATGAACATGAACATCTAGTAAGTACATCAGACCCTGCTGAAAGCTGGGTAACACTCACCGTTAGTTGGTCCATATCACCATCCACGAGACATGTCTTCTCCGTCTGTATGCTATCCTGATAATACAAAGGAATGATCAAAGTAATTCAGTTAGTTGGCAGAAAAAGGCAGAAGTAACGATGCTGTCCGGCTGTTGCATATACAGTCTCTGTCAGTCTTCACAGCACATGGGTTTGGCTTTACTGCTGTTATCAGGAGGGTACAGGCATCCAAAGACGCAATGGTGGCATATTTTCTTTTTATCTCATGCCAACCTTGGTTGATGTTGGTTTGTGGTGTGCTGCTTTATGAAGGCAACATGCTGCATGGAATGTGCATACACTGGCAAGAAAATTTTCTGAAACACCAAGACATAACTGGATTTTTACACTGAAATTTAAAAAATGGAATAATAAAACAAAGAAACCTCTAACAATTTTTCAAGCAAGTAAACCATCTACAATTTTAAAGATTAACTTTTACAAAACAACTGCCATTTGCTATCAGTGTTAAATTTGAAGGCTTTGCAAGATACAGGACACATAGTTACATGGTACATGTATCTACTTATAGTAAGAGGTGTTTCTAATGTTTTGGCCACTGATATCATGACACGCTCTTATCTGCTTCTGTGGATATATCATGGGTGGAGGCATAAACAAGACACATGGTACAGATAATGTTACATGTTACTGGTATGTTAAGAGGTGTTTCTAGTGTTTTGGCCTCTGACAAACCAGACATGTTCTTATCTGGTACTGCGCATTCATCATGGGAGGAGGTATAAACATGACACACAGGACAGATAAAGTTACATAGTACATGTATATTAAGTGTGTTTCTAATGTTTTGGCCACTGACATCATGACACACTCTTATCTGCCACAGCACACACATCATGGGCAGATGCAAAAACAGACATAGAGTTTCGAAAACACCAAGACATTACTGGATTTTTGCACTGAAATGAAATTAAAATGAATAACAAAACATGTTCCTCATTAATCAGCAGGTAAACCATCTGAAACTTTAAAGATAACCATTTTAAACTACCATTTGCTACTCAAATAGTGTAAAACCTGAATGCAGCAGTAGCTCAGTTGGTAGAGCAGTCATCTACAAACCCCAGGATTAGTGGTTCGATTCCTGGTTTGTCCTGGCTACATGTCGAGGTGTCCTTGGAAAAGACACTGAATCCCCATAGTAGTGTTGACATGTACTGTCTGGCAGCTGTCCAACAACAATTTCTCCAAGGGAAATAAAGAATGGAAGAAAAACCTCCACTTTTACCCATCGCCTCAAATAAGTATAACCTTGTAGTTTTTACCAGTTTAAGTCGGTAATAACTCAGATATAACTGTGTACTTCCTAGGGAAGTAAGCACTTACTTCATAGAAACACCTCCTGTATTACCTTGGGGTGGCTCAGGAGGTAGAGCAGTCGCCTGCCAATCTTAAGATCGGTGGTATGATTCCCAGCTCCTCCTGTCATATGTCGAAGGTCCTTGGGCAAGACACTGAACTCCAAGTTGCCCCCCCTGTGTCAGGTCAGCTGCATAGAAGCTCTGCCATTGGTGTGTGAGTGTGTGTGTGTGCCTGTGTGTGCAAATGGGTGAATGAGAAGCAGTGTAAAAGCGCTTTGAGTACCAGTAAGGTAGAAAAGCGCTATATAAGTGCAGACCATTTTACCTTCCTGGTGAAGTTACAATTGGAGCTACCCAAGAAGACAAGTACTTACAAGTATCCTCCTTGGGAAAAAGATGCCTCACTTCTATTTAATTGACTGCATTGTTGTATAAAACAAGAGAAAAAACAGTATGTGCAGACACTGTGTGTAGGAGACTCAGGTCAGCTGGCCTCATGGGCAGCGTTGCCAAGAAAAAAATCCTATTAAGGTTGGCAAATTGGAAGAAAAGGTTGCAGGGCCAAGACACACAGTCAGCTTTAAATAACTGGAACCAGTCTTCTGGACTGATGAGTGCATGTTGGGTCAGTCAGCATGGCGTGTAGGAGACACAGACAAAGTGTGAAGTGAATGCCCTTGTAGTGTGTAGGATTTTCCCAGATGAAGAGTGAACCACAAAGGGTTAGAAGAAACATGCTGGTTACTTTCATAACACCTGGAGCGCTGAAAATCTGTGTTACAAACAACCGGTCAACAAACCACAACAGAGGAGGGAAAGGTTCTAGAACCAGGGAAAGTACTCACGGTAGTACTCACGACCTACTCGAGTAGGCAGGCAGACTACCGTCTCGTAAGATTCTGTGGTTCTGACCCTGGCTTTGGACATTTTTTGAGACTCCTGGATTGTGATTTCTGGCTCAGACTCTCAGTCTGATTTTTATTCTCTGGTTTTGACCTGGACCTTGAATACTGAAATTCCTAGATTTTCTGGCTCTGAGCCTTGTTGACCCTTCTGATTCCTCCTGATATTGTGGATGCTGATTTCTGGCTGAGGCTGTTTTGGATACTTCAACATGTGGCCATGAATCAGTGGGAAACCAGGAAGCAAACCACCAACCCTGGGGTTCGTAGAGGACTGCCCTACCAACTTCTCCATGGTTGCCCCTAAAAAAATAATAATTAATACTTTATTAATGCCCTTGAGGAAATTCTTGTATTCTTGAACCCCATCAAGTTGCATCAAGCTAGTGTGGGACAAGCTGGACCAAAGAGTTCAATAACACTGTCCAACCAGAAGGGACTGGGAATCAAACTGCTCACCCTGGGGTTCGTAGAAGACTGCCCACTGAGCTACTTGCAGCTGTATCTACATTTTTACATCAAGGCTTCCTTTTACATCCACAGAGCGTATGATGTAAACATTTTCTTTCTGTTGCTCCACTTGTGTGGCAGAAGGCAATGCACTGATCAGCTATGAGCAATATACACTGCACCAGATGTTCAGGCTTTGCTTCAGTGTGCTACATAAAAGTATGCCATCAGAATAATTGGAAGGATTTCACATTAAGTAACCATGAAAAGTGTGTTATGTGGGTACGGTTTTGTGAACCGAGTTTTACATTTGAAAAATTCAAACACACAAAACACGAAGAAGCAGCTGTCATTCAATAAGCATTACATACTGAAACAAGATTGAAACAGAAAACCTCAGGTCTCTCCATCCCTCCTGGACACAGTCCTGGACACTGCACCAGTTATTTGCTGCCATCTTGTGGCTCATTAAGAGATAGTTGTGACACTCAGCACTTTTCGTTTGTGATTACCTAACACACATAGATCACACACACAGTAGTAACAGTAATTCTAATGTGAAGGCTGCTCACTTTTCACCTTGTCTTCAACAGGTTGATGAAATAAGATCACATGTAATATCACATACAAGAGAACTGCCTATACTAACTGATATCTGATGTAAACTATGACAATGACACTTAAGCAAAATTTTGAAATACTTGCACTGTGAAGTACAAACCCTATTTCAAGAAAAGTTAAGACCTTTTTTAAATAGCAATAAACACTCAAATCTCTGATTTGTTGTTTTGCTTAAACCTCTATTTGTCTGACAAAACAGTAAGAAAAAAGAAAAGATTTTCACTGATTACATTTTCCTTATTTTAATATGTAAATAGAAACACATTTAGAGTTTGGTTTAAAAAATGAGAGACAGAGATGAAATACGATTGTTTAAGTTTAGAAAATATTCAAATTTGACTATTCTGGATTATTGTAAAATTACTAGGTTAAGAACTGGTACCAGGTGAGGAGGTTCATGATTGAAAAGGAACCCAGAGGCTCACTCTTTGTAAGCAAAACTCACTCACCACTTTTTGCCAAACTTCATGAGAGAATTGATCAGTTGAAAAACAATATTTCTCAATGCAAGATTACAATGAATTTAGGTCTTTCACCATTTACAGTCATAATATTGTGAATAGGTTCAGGTACTCTATGGAAATCTCAGAGTGTAAAGGATAAGGGCAGAAACCACAATAGAAATGTGTGTGACTTTCGAGCCCTCAGGTAATCTGGCTGCAAAGCTCAGGAGCTCAATTCAATTTAATTTATTTATATAAATCAAGACAGAATCATCTCAAGGCATTTCACAAATAAGGTGAAAAGTATATAGTCATACAGAAAGAAACCCAACAGTCCCACTTGAGCAAGCACTAGGCGACAGTGGAGAGGAAAAACTCCCTTTAACGGAAGAAACCTCCAGCAGAACCAGGGTCAGGGTGTGTGGCCATCTGCCTTGAGCTGTTGGGCTGAGTGGACAGTGGAGAGAGAAAATGAGAGCAGACAATAATAGCAACAAACAAAACATGAGTTCTTTGGAAAATTATTGTTACTTAACTGAACCACTGAATCCAGAAATGCAACCTGAAACTACAGCATGTGTGACTTGCACATATGTGAAGGTACCATTAACGAAAATCTTTCTTTTTTGTACATTTGTCAGATAAATAAAGGTTCAAGAATATTGACACATTACAGTCTAAATTTTCTGAAGAAATAGGGTTTGTAATTAACTTTTATACGGTCAATATGAAATGCAATATAGGAACGAATATCCATCCATCCATTACCTTAACCACTTGTCCTCTTAAGTGTCACAGGAGTGCTGGAGTCTATCCCAGCTGTCAGTGGGTGCGAGGTGGGGTACACCCTGGACAGGTTGGCAGTCTATCACAGGGCTGACATATAGAGATAAACAACCATTCACATTCACACCTATGGACAATTTAGAGTCACCAATTAACCTAACATGCATGTCTTTAGATGGTGGGAGGAAGCCAGAGTACCCAGAGAAAACCCACGCAGACACAGGGAGAACATGCAAACTCCACACAGAACAAATATGAAAGTGAAAATAGCCTGTTTAATTTTTAGAATATATGAGCTTTTTGTTGCTTTTGTTTTAGTTAATAATTAAAACATTTAAACAGAAAACGCAAATCATCCTGTGTGGCTGTATTTGTATAGTACAGAGCTAATCTTGTTTGTCTGTGTCTGTGCATTTTTTTTTCAGGTTATGTTCTGAGATTAGTTCTCTTTAGTTTATTTTTTTATGGGATCAAAACATGTATAGCTTTTTTTGTTTTCTTCATTTTTGAGTAAAGTATATTGTTGGCAGTTCCACCCGTCACTCCTCAAACCTACCAGCTCAGACATGGTGAAAGAAAAGAAAAGCTTTTCAGTCATACTCATCCCTTACGCAGATGGTATAAGGCTTTATGCAGCAATCACTGTAAATCTCAGTAAAACTCATTTGATGCCTCACTGGATGAGCAGAACTCAGAACATGATGTGAAGATATTTTTTAAGCTTGAAACAAAGCTGAACAAATGTGATTGTGCGTGTGTGTTTGTACAGGTGAACATTCATATGCACGTGCTTTGGTATGACAGACTGCCAACTGAAGAAGCTCCTGGTGCACCAACAGATGGATGAGCTGATTACTTGAGAAGTCTGATGAGAATTCTTGCTACATTTGTAATTAGAATGTGGAAATCCTAAGTGTTCTAAAGTAAATACATATATCATAAAATCTAGCACATTATTATGAAATATTATTTTATCTGGTGTCATTTTTACATTACCATAATTTAATTCAGGTTTTTTTTGTTTCATTCCATCATTTTGTGTTGGCTGCTACTTTGTTTCTTTCGGTCTGTTTGTTTTTTGTCAAATGTCAAACTGAAACTTGAATAAAGTGTCAATATTAACAACATTGTGGAAAATGGGGGCCTCTGAAGCTGTAGGGCCTCAGACTGAGATCTCCCCAATCTCCAACCCTCCCAGGACACATAAAGATACAGACACATGCATACCTCACCTGTCCTGATCAGGCAGTTCCAGTTTTTACAGTCTTGCTGCAGATTACTGAACATCTATAAGTTTCCCTAATGAGGGTGAAGCCAAATAAGTGGAACCTGAAATGCAGTATTTCCCTTAATATAAAAATAAATATTATATGTAAGATCAAAATGATCTCAAATAAAAAGGAAAACCTCAGGAGTAGGGATTCAACTAGGTCAAACAAAAGCAAAGTCCCGACAAAACAATGCAGAAGCCCGAGGAGTCGCGACTCAGGAGTGAGAGCAGAGCATCAAGGGAGTGGCCACGTGAGTTTGGGTGTGAGCAGGAGCAGAGACAGAAGAGAAGTGGTGAGAAGAGAGTGGGTGAATATGCATGTGGGACATGGGGAAAAATAAACCAAGAAAAAATAAATAAAGGATCATGATCATGAATTTTATTATTATGGGTGTGTAGACATCAGACACTTGAGAAGGTGGCAGTACAGTTTTCAACAGAGCCTGTGGCTGCATTAAGGGAGCCAGGAGATCTGGTAGTCATTCACAGAGAGGTTAAAACTGATGAACCCATGTGTTGAGTACTACTGCTACAAAAACAAGTTAGAATAGCTTTAAATTTGATAAGAAAGTGATCCTTTATAACCAATATAATGGGTGTATTACCGCAACCAGAACCACAATAATGTTACCACTGCAGTTAATATGTTCACGCACAAACTGGATGAAACCAGTATCAATAAGAGCCAAGAAGGATTTACCAAGAGGATCATAAGCTTCAGAAGCTTCATCCAGGTGAATACTGAAGTCACCTATAAGTAAAACATGACCACAATGTCTGAGATGAATTCCCCAAATTCCTCCACAAATTTGGAATTAGAGCCAGATGGTCTGTAGAGTGCCACAAGGTGGAATGGATTTGAATAAAAAATTAACCACTAGTGTGAATTTACTGTACATTTATTAACACATAGGCTACTGTAGATCAGAGAAAGATGCCTTCAAAATTCAGTGATAAACATAAATGAGTCAAACCACAGTTTTCGTGATTTCACAGTGATTTGTGTAATTGCAAATGTGTTTGGTAATATACTGTAAAAAATTTAATGTAAAAAAAGTAGAGTCATAAGAGCAAGAGTTTTGGAGCAGTGTACTGCTTGCTATGAATGCTGTCCTGACAGACAGGACAAATGGAGTGCAGAGAGGATAGAGCCTCCTAACGTTAGATCGGGTTTGATAAAAAAAAGATATTGAATAATCTGGATTCCATATTTTTGCTTGTGCAGTAGCCTACAAAATTTCTGGTATCAGTTATTTTAATTTGATATATTAAATCAGCACTATCTTTTGGCACACATAAGTTAGAGGACACCTTGAATTTATTTATCAGTGAATCGATATCATATTATTTTATTCCTTTATGCGGCGCAAGAAACATTTGTGTGCTTTTATTTTTTAGAGCAAAATGGGTTTTCCGGCGTCACTCTGTCTCACTGTGGTTAACTTGCTGCAGGTCACGGACCGCAGGCTTGCGCCACTTGATGCCCCCACATTCACACGCAGGCACAGACACATTCCAGCAGTGAGTGTCAGTAGTCATCGCCTCGCTTCCAGAGACGGACGTGCTTTTGGATTTACCGTGCGGTCCCTCTGTTCAGCGATGGTGTGAAGAGCTGCCACAGGTAAGCTGCGCTTTAAACCTGTGCTGGGGGATTCGGGTTTGAGCGCGACACGGGCTCAGTATTCAACAGCTTATCACTGCGACCGCTGCCGATTGACGAATGAGTCACAGCGGTAAGAAAGCGCACCGGCGGTGACACGGTGCCCGCCGCCGGTAATGGCTGCGTGCTGGACGCTCGTGCTGCTCTCAGCTGCAGTGGCGGTAACGGAAGCTTCAGCAGCAGCCGCGGTACGCGCGTGGGGAGATTCACGCTGTTGTCGCATTTCAAATTCCAACTGTAAATGAATGTGGCCTTGCTAATTTACCGTACAGCGTTCATGTACTTAATGCCTCATAGAACACGAGTGATAAACATTTAGCTAAAAACGTTACACGACACGTTATTCCTTTGAATTCAAGCCAAAGTTTCTGCATTGATTGACGCTGTGACAGCTCGCTACCGCACAGACAACTGTTAGCAAACATTCATTTTTTTCTGTGGGAGAAAATGGTGTTGACAAGAAGCCACAGCGACGGACAACGAAGGTAGACTGGTGATATGAATGGTAAAATGAAGAGGGTCTTAAATAAAAGCTGCTGTGCGGGGTTTGTGTCAGTAAAAGCACACCGCAAAGGGTCGGAAATGTGATGTGACATTGGCACCGTGTCATACAGGTAACAGGAGTCCCCCACACACGCTCTCATACCTCTTGAATGTGCATACGGCTCAAGCACAGCTGGATGGTTGCTATGGAGTAAGGAGAGAAGCACGTAAGCCTGCTATTCTGGCCGATAATTAGCCTGGTCCGGAGTTAAATATAAACGGCTTGTATGATTTCACAAACGCTGTGTGATGCAGTCACCGTTTGTGGGGATGTGCACAATGTAATCTTCCGCTTCAGTGAGAAGTTGTGAGCTCAGAGGAACTAGCGTCAGTTGTCGCCCCGAGCTGAGAATGGGAGGACGAGCAGATCCCGCGTGTTTCTAATTCAAGAAGACCAACTGGTAATGGTAAGAGTGTGGGCAGAGTGTCAGCTCTGAGAGGATACAGGCTTCATCATTATATTCCCACTCAACATGGAGAGCTCAGCATCACTTTCACTTACTTTGTCTTGCAGGATGGACTTGATGCATTCAGCATGATATGACTCTAAACCATTCATGCATTTCTACACGAAATTTGGCAAGAAGCAATTATGTGTAATTCACAATAAATCAGATCCGTTTGCACTGATATTCACACAGCTATACTAATAACACTTACACACGAAACAAGAACCCCCCCCCCAAAAAAACAACAACAACAAAAAAACAAAAACAAAAACAAATGAAGCAGTACAAAGTAGTTCCAAAGACAACTGCCACAGTGACCTGTGGATTATTTAGTTTGGAAAGTGGCTTTTTAACAGTTGTCTTTACTGGATTGACAAACTGAAGTTACTGAAATAAACAAGACACAGAAAATGAATAATTATTAATCATTTCTTTGGTCTGTCCAAAATGTGTGCTTGTGAAACATCTTTTGTTCTTAGTTTAATCAAAACTTACACATTGTTGACTGGTTTTAGTGTGTGTGTGTGTGTTTCATATTTTGGCCAGACAAAGAGGTTCAATTGGATTGAATTTGTTTAATACATTTAAAAAAAGAAAACTTAGCTGCCATGGTGATTTAGTGATTTAGCTCTTTTTATACTACAAAAAAGAGACATAAGAACAGAATCCGTATGTCTGACTGTAACAGTTTACACATGCAGAGGTGTTTGTGTGTGTACTTGAAGTGCAAGCACATCTTGTACTCACAACCACTTGGTTAATTATTGTAACTAGGTATTGTGGATAAACAGAATAGGAGCAGATGTTTGTCTGATAGTGTAGGGATAGTAAACTCTGACTTCACCCTCCACATTTTCAATATTATAAATGGATTTAAACTTACTGATACATTGGATTCTTTATTGTTCTTAGCTTTAAACTGTACTTAGTGTATCTATGTATGGTGCAGTATGTAGACTTAGTCTTCAGTATATACTGTGCATGCATGTGTATGCACCATCTGTGGATAATATCGTTGACATTTTTTATAACATCTGTTTTTTTGGTTTGCTTGTTGTTTATTTATTTTTAATTAGAAGATGGAAAAAAACTCTAACTCTCCACTGTCAAAATAGCATTTAGCTTTAATTTCTTGTGGAGCTAATCTCAGAACATTCAAACCAAAATGATCTGAGAAGTAATTAAACCATGTTTTAGGATTATTTGACCCTTTAAGATATGTTTTAATGTAGCCTACTAGGACTGTAGTTAAGGTTATGGAAAGATTATTTTCATAATGAAAGAAAACCAGCAATGAGTGTTAGTAGGAGAAGGAATTTGACCAACAACACAATGATAACCTGGTCAGTTCACTGTGACACTGTTCACTGACAGAAATCAACAACAACCTGCTTTCAAAGACTCTGCACTGTTACACTGAAATCAACCAACCAGGGACCAGTATCAAACTCTGTGTCAATTCAAAACACAGCTGCACCTGTATTATTGTCGTCCCCTTATTACTGTCGTTCCCCCTACAGCATTTTTGGAGAAATGGTGTAGGTGCAATAGTTTCATGAGAAAGAGAGACTGTGCAGAATAATTAGCTCTGTGGGTAAGGGGTTTGGTTGCTTTTTGGTGCAGTTTTTCTCGGATCTTCTTTAAACTTTTTCAATACAGTAGTTGATGAGTCACTCATGGTGTCAGAGAGAATTCCTGTTGGTGCTTTCACAGCTCTTGATTTTGATGTGCTGCCTAGACAGCACATTCCGTGTGAACACGAGTGGCTTGACACTTAAAATATGATGTGACAAATTCTGTCTTAACGGCCTGTTACTCCTGCACTGTTGGTTAGACTCAGTGTGCGATGTTCATGCACTCAAAGTATTTTGTGATGGAATTTTTCTTTCTATTAATGTCTTGTTTATCATCTTACTTATGAATCTTCCCAAAAAGAAAATGCCCACAACATATCGACATCTTCAGACGACCTGATAGATATCCAGTATGTGCATTTAACCATGTGACAAAACTTTATGTAGTGTTGCCAAGTATTGTGTAAAAATTAGAAAATGTGATGAGATTTACTTGATGAGAATGACAGACAGAGAATATGCTGAATTTATTTTCACATATTTCCTTCCTTCACAAATAATGCCACTAATAGCCTTTCGTGGCCAAAGCTCAAGGTCACACTGGCTTCATGTTCATTCATGCGGCTTATTCTTGTGAATGCGATATCTAAGACATGCTTGGAGGGATTTCCTTCAAATTTGGCACAACTGTAAACTTGGACTGATGAACTGAATAGATTTTGATGCACATAGGTCAAAGGTCCAGGTCACAGTGACTTTGTGTTCATCCAATTCTTGCAGCCTGTTCGTGAGAATGTGATATGTGAAAATATGAAATGCTTTGAACTTCTTCAAATTTGCCACAATTGTCCACTTGGTCTTCACGACAAACTGTTTAGATTTTAGTGACCAAAGGTCAGAGGTCAAGGTCACCTGATGTTCATCCAATTCTTGTTGAGAATGTGATGACTTAAGAATGCCTTGAGGGAATTTCTTCAAATCTGGTCACTGAACAAGATTTATTTAGACAGTAATTACTTAAACTACATTGGTTTGTTATTTTTTTGTTTTGTTTCATTAATTGTGTCATAGTTCTCATTTTCAAAGAATATTCTTTCATTTACTCATTTCATTTACTCAAGTCTTCTCTTCCTCAAGAAAAAGTGGTTGTCAAGGAATATTTTTCTGGCTGTTTTTTATTGACAATACACTAGTTATCTGGTGACTGTTACTGAAGCCATAAAGCATAACTTTAAATATAATCCACCTATTTCAAATAAATACACAGAATTATGCAGTTCAATTCAGTTTATTTATATAGCGCCAAATCATAACAAGACTCATCTCAAGGCACTTTATATAGTAAGGTTAAGATCTGAATTGTTGGAGATGTGGTAAAATGTATGCTTAAAATCCATCTTGTTCTGTTGTACTTAGGAAACTCTATGACTTCTGCCTAACTGTAGCCATCTTTCTACCTCCCTTGTGCCAACTATGTCTGAAGTGCAAGTACTTTGGTGTACTGTGATAAATTATACATAATCTGTAGCTGTGTGGTCCAGCAGAAGCATTCTTGAATTTTGTATTTCTGCCTTTATACCGAAGGTGGACTCTGCTGCCCTGCTTTCAGTTACATTGAAGCTCTGGTCCAGCAGTTTTCCCTGTTGTCTTTGGTCAGGTTTATTAAAGCAATGGTGCTTGCTTCACTCATATAACCTGGAAAAGAAAGAAGTATTTAAATCAAAATGCTGAGTGGTTATTCAATTCAGTTTATTTATATAGCACCAAATCACAACAAAACTAACTTTACAGTGTAACTTTTAAGACCATACTGTCAGGTGAGCAGATCAGGTGATCCGGAGGAGAGGTAAGGATTGGTTAGGACAGGATTCAAAATAGGAAGTCCACTCACCTGCTCTCTGCTCAGACATTGTGTTTCTTCATGTCCCGAGCTCCTCCACCTCTGGTCCTTTTGTTTGTCAAGTTTCTGGTACTGTGAGTACTTCTCCCTTCCTTGCTCTCTGTTGGCCGGTTAAAAGTTCCTGGTGGAATCCGTGTTAGTGCTTGGGTGTTACTACATCAATGCATGTGCTTTCTAACCTGTTGCTTCTCCCTCTGCAATTGGGTCGAGCCTGCACGCTACAACGGCGTACCAGTCACACTTTGTCTGTGTTCTTTCACACGCTTGAGACTTAGAGAAAATAACTATAAAAGTCAGGGAAAAGATAATGAAAGCAATTCAACCCTGTAAAAAAAAAAAAAAAAAATTTCTCCCCGATGAGATAGTGAAGATTTTTTCCCTTTTTGTGCATAGAAAGCTGTAGAAGAGTTCTGTCTTTTTTAAATTTTGGGAGTGTGGCTGCTGAGCAAGCAGAGTTAGGTAGTTTATTCCACCATCATGGTACAACTGAGCTCAAAAGTTTTGCCTGGGATGTTTTGCTCTGCGGTGTGGGGACCGCTAGATGCTCTATATTGAGTGCGGTGGGCAAGACAGATTGTAGACCTGTACAAGGGTGTTCAGGTAGGCAGGTGCTGTCAGTTGACCACTGTGTAGGTGAGTGTCACAGCTGTGGCCCAAAGGCAGCAGTTTTGGAAGCCAGTGCTGAAATATGGTCAAAGTCAGAGAAAGAGAGGAATCAAGGAAACAGGGTTTTTGGAGACGAGACGTCCTTCCCACATCTGCCGCAATGTCTGTTTGTGATGTTCATGATGACAGTGGCTCAGCTGTTGATTAGCTGTCAGTTGGACTTTGAGATATTGTGCTTACTTTTGTTGGATTGAAGTTTGTATTTGTCCAAATAATAATTAGACCACACAGGTACCACCATCTGCACAGTGTGCTTTATGAGTATAAACATCTGCTCATTTATTAAATGCTTCTGTATTTATACTGTCCTCAGGGTGTCATTAGTTTATACTCATGAGCTCAT
The DNA here is from genome assembly GCA_032362345.1 of Sandelia bainsii. Lineage (NCBI taxonomy): Eukaryota > Metazoa > Chordata > Actinopteri > Anabantiformes > Anabantidae > Sandelia > Sandelia bainsii. The sequence goes on from JAUMHL010000010.1 coordinate 1,960,801, forward strand.
GATTTTTAATGAGAAACACATAATTATTTTCATTACATTTATTGGTTTTCTGTTTTTAAATTCATTAATTATTAATCCACATTATGATTATATTGGTTTGTAGAAATGCATTATTAGCTCAAATAATTTAAACAAATGTAAATGATGTAAATCTATAGTAGGCTATATTTATACCCATGTCCAGACTCTCCTGTCTCAATGAGTGTATCATTTATCATGTGTACTTCATTTTTTTCATTTATCATTTATTTATTCTAGTGTATAAAGAAAGTTGTTCACAGCTCTTTATCACTGAGACCTACAGATCCACAATCCAGATGATAGATCTGAAGACAAATAAAAGTCCAACTGACGAACCAAGTCATATTGCAGAGACATAATAATTACATGCTTTAGATGTCTTTGGAGAAGCTGCATTCACCTGCATTTGATAAAGACAGACTAGGATAGATCTTTAGAGAGATGTCCTTTTCCTTTAGCGTAATGAGTATATCCAGCGGTGAGGTGGAGGGTGTGTTATTTGCAAAAAAAAAAAGTTAATCTTGGAAATTTTTTTCCAGATCACAATTATACTTCCTTTGTAAATTACAGGCTGACTTGTGTATCTCTTCAGAGGGCGGCAGCAGGGGGAGTGGAAAAAGTTGCTTTTAAGTCAGACAGTTTCTAACTTGTCTACCAGTATTGAAGTTCCAGGCAGACACCTACACAAACCGTTAAAGGAATCATGGTGTTTATGTGTTTCATTTAATGACTGTTGTCAGGTCAGGTGTAGTCAGGTGCTTGACCCAACGTATTTGCCGACGCGCGCGCTCTGACCGCTGGTGTGAGTGTGCTCACCTGTGTACGCACGCACATCGGGCCGGAACTCCGCCGTGCGTGATACAAAGAGCAGAAGAGAATGTAGACCATGTGACCATGTAGAGACAGAAATGACATAGGATAACTAACATGAGGTTAGTTTAATAAAAGGAAAAGATAAAGACCTATTCTATAGGAAAGCGAACCTTAAATTACTTCTGCGCCCCCCTATTTAATGGTGGGGAAAACACTGGAAACACAAGGCATACCCTTATTGATTATTGATCTGTCAAAAAAGTTTGTGATTATGGCGCTATATAAATAAGCATCAGTTAGTAAATAGCATCAGTTAAATAAATGCAAGTTTTCAAATCAAAGTCTCTAAATCTATTCTGTTGACTTTTTAAATTGTGTTGTACTGGATAAGAGTCTGGAATATTATAAATCTCAAAATCAGTTTAAAAGTTATAAAGGTTGCTTTGAGCAGTCTGGTTGGGATGGGGTCTAAGAGACATGTAGATGGTTTAGATGAATTAATTACCGAAATTAACTTGACATGATCTACAGGAAAGAAGCAGTCTAAGCAAGACTGAAGTCTTACAAACTAATCTAGAACTGTTTTGCGTCTTATTTCATGCCTGCCAGTTGCAGGGAGGATCTGACCAATTTTTTCTTTAACAGTTATTATTTTATTTGTAAAAAAAATTCATAAAGTCATTGCTGCTATATACCAGATTGAACAGAGCTATGACTCGTTGTCAGCCTGGCTACAGTGCTAAAAAGAAACCTGCGGTTGTTCTTATTTGTCTCTATTGATGATGAATAATATGTGGTTCTGGTTTTATGTAGGACTTTTTTATATATTATTAAACTGTCTTTCCAGGCTTGGCAAGATTCATCTAAATTAGTGGAACGCCACCTCCTTTCCAGCTTTCACGATGTCTGCTTTAAACTGTGGATTTGAAAAAGATAGAGTGTGATTAAAACTGTGAGTGGGTTTATTTACATTTTTAGTAAAACCAATGGAGTCTAACTTTGAATTAAATGCAGTGTTGTGTTAGTTATTGTCAACATCTACATGAATGTTAAAGTCACCCTCTGTAATTACTCTATCTGTACTAAGAACTGAGTTTAGGACAGGAGAAGGGTATACAATAGGGTATACAATTTGTTATTGTATACCGGTTATTGTATACTGGTTTTTGACTTTTCCAGTTTGGGTCAGAGATGCTAAGAGTGAGGCTTTCAAATTAATTCTAACTATGTTTAGATCTAGGGTTGATTTGAGTGGAAGATTGCTGCGAGCCGTATAAAATCTGACAGCCCACGGGCCGGACTTTGGTCATGCCTGGTGTAATTGGTTTCACATGTGCCTCTGAGGGTTTGAAAGGTGCTGCTTATGTCCCTACATAAGCAGTTTGCCAGATTGTCTGCTTTCCTTTGTAGCGATTCTCTGGCCTGAACCTGCCTTTTTTGATTCTGCTGGATTTGGACCTCCTCCTGTCTGTTGATCTGCCTCTGCCTGAACCCAACCACCTGAACTGTAAGTCCATTTTTGATTCCCTGGTTTTGGAACCTCCCAATCTATGCCTCTGGCCCTTCTGCTCATCAGTGTGGTTCTCTGTGTATGACCTCCGATCTGTTATTCTGCATTTGGATCTGGATTGTGTATTCTGGACTGTTTGCTCTCTGTCTCTCTGTGATTCTGCACTTGAATTTTGGATTTCTGGATTCAGGACTCGGTCAAGTACTTCTGGTGGTTTTGCTGCCTGGATACTGTGACCATGTGGCAGACGCCAGGTGTGGGGTTGGCCATCTTGTCCACTCTCCCTGATCCGATTAGTTTTACACCGGATGTAACAGGATGCTCACCTTCGAAAAAGTCCAACTTTTGTCTGATCGGTCCACAGAATATTTGCACAAAACTCTTGGGGATAATCAAGAATTTTTGTGTGATAAGCTTTTGTGTTCTTTTTAGTCAGCAGTGACTTTCGTCTTGGAACTCTCCCATGGATGCCATTTTTGCCCAGTCTTTCCTATTTTTGAATTATGAACATTGACCTTAAGTGACACAAGTGAGGCCTGCAGTTCTTTAAATGTTGTTCTGGGTTCTTTTATGACCTCCTGGATGAGTTGTCATTGTATTTTTTACTCTTGGAGTAATTTTGGTAGGCCGGCCACTCCTGGGAAGGTTCACCACAGTCACCATCTTTTAGTGTGCTCCACTTTGTCAGACAGCTTCCCTTTAAGTGTTTTCTTGATTCAACAGATCTGGCAGTAACCAGGCCTGGGTGTGACAAGTGAAATTGAACTTTGCATTCAAAGGATGTGGTTAATCACAGTTCATCATGGTGTGATATTAAAATTTGTTTGATTATCTTAATCATTTCAGTGTGAAGTGAAATCAGGAAGGTGGCAAATCATTTTTCACAGCACTGTATCTATAACAACTGTTTTTACACTTATGTGGCTCACTTTTGTGTTTATATTATGCTGGGTATAGTTGGTTTAGTTTAAATGGTGAATGTGAGGGTTAGGGTTAGGGGTTAGGGTTAGGAGTGGAAAAATATGGCCTGGGTAAAATATGAAGCAAGAAGCCAAAATTCTCAAATACATCTACGTCTTATCTAATAAAATGCAAAGAGGGGTGCAGAATTTTGAGGACTCGACAGTTTGAGTCTGTGATACTTTGACTCTGACTCACATTAATGGGTCACAATACGCAGTCCTATTCTAAATGTAATCTTCAATGCAAAGCAGTTTGGAAAAAAGACAGAACATTGCTGTAGGCTGTGTACTATAGCATCAGAATGAGTACCAGAAACTACCAGTGTTGTTCTTGTGTTTATCTCTGAGCTAAGATTTATTAAATGCTTAAAATAGAAACATGGCAGAAAAATATGCAGGGTCTTGTATAACCTGCAGGATACTGAAGTCTTTCTCACACTGCTTTATGTAGCTTTTTAATGTCTACACAATGATGACCTTGTTTAAGTTAAAAGTTGGATTTTCAGTATCACTCTTTTTTGTGGCATTTTTTTGTGCTGATGTTTTGGCTGATGGCAAGGATTGAAATGGTTTAATGGATTATCATATTAAACCACTTAGATGATTAACTTCCAAAAGCGCAGCAGCATGCCCCTTCACAAATAACACACAACCCCTGTTCATTGTCTTAAGCAGTGAACATGCCTAAAGTGCTCCACCATAAACATCCCTCACACAGTGAACCAATGTCAGCGCTGGAGCCAAGGTCAATGTAATGCAGTTAACCTGCATACTTCAGTTTTTATGGACAGCTGTGTAACTGCCATATACTGTATTATGTTAAAGACTGAACACTAACTACTTAATGAGGACCACAAGACTATTAGAAATACACTGCTCAAAAAAATAAGGGAACACTTAAATCACACATTGGATCTTGATGAACAAATTATTCAAGTTGAAAATTTTTATTAAAGTACATTGTATAAAAAACCCAAAATCAACCCATGGAGGCTGTATTCAAAATCACAATGAAAATCAAAGTGAAAATTTTAACTCACAGGCTCATCCAAGCTGTGTGAATTTCATCACAGCAACTTATAATATGACTCAGAAGTGTGTATGATCTCCGTGTGCCTCTGTGCACTCCCAACAACATCTGGGCATGCTCCTGTTGAGTCAGCAGATGGTGTCCTGGAGAATCTTCTCCTATACCTGGATCAAGGCATCAGTGAGCTTCTGGACAGTGTGTGTATTTTTTTAAATCAAATACTATGCTGTATTACCCTATGTTATCCTGTAAACAGTAAAATTTAAAATATATAGGTGTAAATCTTCCTTTGACCTCAGAAGGCCTGCAATTGAAACTAAATTGGCCCACACAAACTAAAAGTATAAAATATTACATAATTCTTAAGTAAAGACTCGATTCAGATCTAAGAGGAAAAATTTATAACGTGTGGCCTGCTGAGGGCGAAAGGAAATCATCTGATGAAAGTGGGTGTGTCAGAAGAAGAGGGCTGATCTAAACGTGACTGTAACAAAGAGAGGTCATGCAGAGGACAGGGGAAGTAAGGGGATTCCCCAAGATGGTGAAGAATAAAATGCTGACCAAGGAAATACCTAGAGAGAGAGAGAGTGCTGACAAAGCAGTTCCTCCTAGAGGGGAGGGGCTGCCAAACTGTATAAAAGTTATGTTCAACATATAGACAGTAGTCTGACCCTCCGGGGTCTTACTGGTTTACTTGTCTATTTTTCCTTTTGACAATAAACCTTTTACACTTTGATTTTTGTCTTTGCCTGATCATTTTTAAGAAGAACTTTGAATTTTGAAGATTGAATTTTTGCCCAAAGCTTAGTCAGATTTTTTGAGACAACAACGGCCTGCAGAGGTACTTGTTGGCATTGGATGCAGTGATACATAATGTGCCTTAGGTGGTCAGTTGGATTTAAACCAGGGGAACTTGAGTCACTCAGTGTTATCCAGACTCTGCCTACAAACTATGGCATTGCTCTGCACCAGGAGGAACACAGGGCCCACTCCACCAGCGTAAGGTCTGACAATCGCGATTTCATCCCAGTACCTCACAGCACTCAGGGTACCTTTGGCTATGATATGGCGGTGGTTACCCACCACCAAACCAATAGTGACAAGGACACTAGCAAAACACAAAACCTGAGAAGAATCAGTCAGAAGGGATAAGGAGAGCATTTGAGGTGGCTGTGGATCAGAAGGTAGAGCGGCTGTCTACCAGTCGTGGGATAGGTGGTTCAATTCCTGGCTCCTCCTGTCATATGTCGAAGTGTCATTGGGCAAGACACTGAACCCCAAGTTGCCCCAGTCTGTCAGGTCAGCTGCATGGCAGCTCTGCCATCAGTATGTGAGTGTGTGTGCGCGAATGGGTGAATAAGAAGCAGTGTAAAAGCGCTTTGAGTACCAATAAGGTAGTGCCATAAGTGCCATATAAGTTGTGGGATATCTAGAATTGAGAATGCAGGAACTTGAGGGCTGGCTTCCTGGAGAATGGGCAGAACAAGTACCTTAGCTGTATTAAGAGAGCTGAATATGGCATCATTGCTGTCAGCTTTAGCTAATTTGTCTTTGTGGATAGTTGCAGTAATGCAACAATATTTGTATCAGAGGTTTAGTGGTAGAGGAGGTTTAGCGACTTTGGCCCAAAAGGCGGACAGGACACTTTCACTCTCTCAATTCTGAATTTTTAAACTGTGTGTAAAACATTTCCAGAACCTAGAAAAAGTAAGACTTGTGTCCATTATGTATCCAAGCTAACACTTAACAACACTTTTAAGCAAACTCCTATAAAGAGCAAGAATACTAGAAATCATACTAGCAAAAGTGATAGAAATCACATGCACGATGTGGACTGGCCCCAGGGCAAAGAGTACTCACTGATTATTCATGTGACATAACGTTATGCCTTTCAAAACTTAGGAACTAACATTTACCATTTAATAACTAGGTTAACAAACTTTAACTGTAAACGTAGATATTTTACACTGTATGACAGTTTTAACGAGTAGTGTTTGCCTACATCTGTTTGTTAGCTAACAACAAATGGTAAATGGACTTCACTTACTGTACTTATGCATTTCAAAAATATCATGGAAAAGTTAATTGTTTTAAGTTAATATTAAGTTATTATATTATATATTAACTTTATATTAGCTTTATATACATACGTTTTGCTTTAAATTTTGATGATTATGGTTTACAGCTCATGAAAATTGAAAAACCAAGTATCTCAAAATATTAATATTCCATTTCGAGTTTGACAGCATAGTTGAGAATCTATGGGGTATTATCAAGATGAAGATGAGAATCATTCGCTCCAACAATATAGATGAACTGAAGGCTGCTATCAAAGCAACCTGGTCTTCAATAATGCCTGAACAGTGCCACAGTGCCTGATTGTCTCTATGCCACACTGTATTGATGCAGTAATTCATGCTAAAGGAGCCCCAGCCAAGTATTGAGTTCGTAAGTCAACATACTTTTCAGAAGTTGGACATTTCTATATTTAATATTTACTTTGTATACTGAAGAGTACTGAAGAAGGGACTGGATGGAACTCATAGTATCTACTGACAACCAATATTTGACACAGGGAACTTACTATATATAGTAACTGTATATCTATGTCTGTCTGTGTTGTATGTGTGTATCATTGTATGCCTGTATGTGCACATGTCTTTTTTCCCCAGACATCTTCAAGTAAATGTGAGGCCAGTTTTACAGAGATGTCAATTCCTTCCAGTTAGCGACAACTCTAGAGCGATGGGGATCTAAAGGAGGTGAGTGAACATGAACTCACCAACTCTATTTTTCAGCATTGCTACTTTCATGGGGGTTTTAGGTCTTAATTAAAAAATATATACTTCAAAGCCTTATACAAATGAACTTGGTGACAACTATTTTGTTTTAGTAATCTTTACAAACACTTCATATTGTTGCATCAGCAATAGTGAGAAATAAAATATATATGATAATGAATACTTTTATTGATACAGTTGATTGATACTGAAATCATCACTTCTTATATCATTACTCTAGCTGCAGAGATGGGCACTCAAGTCCAAGTTGAGTCACACATAGATAGACTCCCACTATGACTCAGAACCTGCCTCTAATTGACTCGACTTAGACTTGACTTGAATTTGTCAATAATGACTTGTAGGGGGACTGAGGCACAGTTGGTAGGGCAGTCGTCTACAAACCCCAGCGTTGGTGGTTCGACTCCCAGTTCCCCCAATTCCTAGCCATATGTCGAAGTATCCTTGGTCAAGACACTGAACCCAGAACCCTTTGAGCCTAAAATGGAGCTGCCTGTCCCCAAGGGGATTAATAAAGTATTAATTATTATTATTATTATTATTATTATTATTTAGGGCCTTGACAATTATTTTATCACGCGTTAATGCAGTTTTATTATTATTATGATGATGATGAAAGTCACATACAGACATTTTCATTTTAAATCTCTTCCACAAGGAGGAGTTGATAGAACCACAGTTATTTGTAACCACTGCAGAGTTGAATTCTCCTTTCACCGGAGAACTTTGAGTTGTGGTGCAATCCTGCTCACATCTTAATCAAAGAGCAGATTTGTTGCCCGGACATTGAACTGTGTGCAGTTGGACCGTATTATTTGCCCAGAGAATTTTCCTATGCCATCTTGGTGGCTGTTTACGTTCCTCCCTCTGCCAACCCCACAGCTGCATGTGACATCATTCACTCTGCTATAGCCCGGTTACAGACTCAGCGTCCGAGTGCCTTTATCTCTGTCTCGGGTGACTTCAACCATGTCACCATACACTTCCTACTTTCACACAGTATGTCACCTGCACCACCAGAGAGGAGAAAACTTTAGATGTACTGTATGCCAACGCTAAGGACACATACAGTTCCTCCTCCCTTCCACCACTGGGTAGGTCTGATCACAACCTGGTTCACCTGATCCCCTGCTATGTGCCTATTGTGAAGAGGCAGCCTGTGACCACAAGGAGTATCAGACGGTGGTCGGAGGAGGCCTTGGAGGAATTTACGCGGCTGTTTTGAGGTGACAGACTGGCAGGCACTCTGTGAGCCCCACGGGGAAGACATTGATGGACTTACTGAGTGTATCTCTGATTGCATCATCTTCTGCACTGACTCCATTGTTCCAGCTTGTACTGTCCATTGTTACACAAATAACACGCCATGGGTAACTAGGGACATTAAAGTCCTCCTCAATGACAAGAAGAGGGCCTTCAGGGCAGGCAATAGAGAGGAAGTGAGAATGGTCCAGGAATCACTGAGAGTCAAGATCAGAGAGGCTAAGGACAATTCTAGGAGGAAATTAGAGTGGAAATTACAGCAGAACAGCATGAGAGAAGTTTGGAGTGGCATGAAGACCATCACGGGATT